>OY787663.1:28835829-29120829 GCA_963678985.1 Spisula subtruncata | reverse complement strand
TGAATAACTTTTAAATTACGTTGGTAAAGTAATGCTTGTTTTATGGCGGTGTTTGTGTCTGAAAGCAAAGAAACCCTGGTACATGTATCTGATTGGTATAGTAGGTGATTACATGTAAACATGAATTGATTAATTACGTCAACTCGAAAGGTGATTGTGCTATTTATGAGCATTAATGTATTTTTGGGAATGAAATTGCTTTGTCCCAAGAAATTGCGTATATGTTAATAAGTTGTATGGCAATTTGTTTATGAAAAAAAGCTAAAATGCAGTTTTACCAAAACGCAATTTGTCAAAATGGCAACATTGAATTATGATAAAACATGGTCAAATACAAATTGATCAAGTCCACGGTTGAAGTATGCAATAATATACAAAAATCGATCTATTGGTAATGTGGATCAAGGAGTCGCTCGTCATCCGGTCTGTCTCTTTGGTGGCGTTGTATTTGTGTTATTGCCGTTGATATACTGTGGTTGGTTGCTGCATGCTGCAGGATTAATTTCAGTGAAACTGATAAGGTCAACTGATTATCACATGCGACTAACAAAATCTTACATATTTGGTTATAACGAGATAACAATAAAAACAACCTGTCCAATCTGGTATTCTTTTTAATCTTTTTGAATGCAAGGCTTTCTTTTTCTTTTATATTGATGCAATGACACTTTATCTAGGAAGAACTTCATGAACAAAATGTAGTATTACTTAATATCCTTGATAAATTGTTGTTAGTTTAATAAGCATGAAGCTTCAGACAAATCATTTGCGAGTTCAATGAACATTCTTCTCCAAAGATTAAAGTGCGAATTGAGGCTATCAACACACTTTCTACATAGAGAGTACATGTATCTAACAAATATGAAAAATGCTCCGCATACATCAGGGATTCCCTCAATAAATGCCAATGGGCGGCAAAAATAACATAAATGATGACTAAAATACAGTGAAAATCCATGTTTGTAATATCAAAGACAGTGATGTTAATCAATCGAGACTACTTCACAACGTCGTGCGACAATACCGACCTTGCTTTTGGGCGCGTAACGCCATGTAACGTCATCGCGTATAACGTGACGTCCTTAACGTGACGTCATACATAAAAAATAAGACGTTAAATGACTATTTTGTTATTATGGTTCATACTCATATTTAATTAACGTTTCGGCATTAAGCCTTTATCGAAAAACACATTTAAAAAAACTTATTCTACATATGTGCATTTTTTTTTTTTAAATGGCCAACAACAATGCCAGCACATATGTAGAATAAGTTTTTTAAATGTGTTTTTCGATAAAGGCTTAATTAAATCAGAGATATTTTGTTATTAATAACTATTCATTGCGAGGTTCATATACACAAAATTCAGTCGATTAGAGCTGACCAAAGTTTGGCTGGGCTAAAACCTCGCAAGTTAGGGATATTTGTATGGCGATTAACATCGACCAGCAACGCTATAAGGATACTCTGCTTATTTAAATAGATATCAACCGTTCATAGTATTTACTTAGAATCATGAAATACATGTAAGCGGTCATTGATAAACATTAATGTACGTACATTCTCACAAATATATTTGGTTATTTGGCATGTGTTGTGCTTCATCATAACACAGACGATATATTGACACTTTTCTGGCACCAGTGGTAGAAAATATCTGAATTCTTAGATTAAGGTTTTTTGCCGGTATAAAAGTTGATTTTTGTCGAATGATTTAAATAATATGATTTAGTGTGCAGGTTTATTTGTCAGCCAATGAAATTCCTGTATTTTAAATGTTTCGAGAGTTCTAAATCCCGTAGAACGAACAAGATGGTTTACTATGTAAAAATTGGTTCATAGAACGTACTATGTAACTTAGTACCGTTCTATGTAGCATAGACAAATAAACCTGCACACTTCGCTCCCGTCGACGTTTCTAATTTCTATAGAACAGTAAGGATGAACACTAATATATACTTAGTCTGCTTCATCTAAAAGTTTGAACTATTTACAGAGGTTTCGAATTCTTCCGGTTTGTCAATATTGTTTGAATGGTAAATCATATCCGAGTGCATATCATATTCGTCGTCATTCGAATACAACTCCATTTCATAAAACAAAGCAACATTAAGATCATGTTTATAATAATATGAACAAGTAGGCACATAGTTTTATTTATAATCTAACCGTATTGTAACTAAAATAATTTTTTTTCGATGGGACAATGTGAATTTCTGGTAATAAATGCAACGGTCAAAATTAGTGTTCGATGGGATTTAATGTCCTGGTACAAGGTGAACCACAAACTAAACGAAATTTAAAACCCCACGAAATTTAATGATGTAATGTACGGTACATGCTATGATTTTTGTGTGGCGATAAGCCACACAATGTAATAACTATCTTTCAGC
Source organism: Spisula subtruncata (assembly GCA_963678985.1). Lineage (NCBI taxonomy): Eukaryota > Metazoa > Mollusca > Bivalvia > Venerida > Mactridae > Spisula > Spisula subtruncata. Next base: position 29,118,436 of record OY787663.1, on the reverse strand, counting down.
CTTTTTCAGCTTTATATATACTATGAAGTTAACGCCGTTATGCCTACACCAATAAATAGGTCTATGATTTGAACAATATTACAAGCATGCTACACAGGTTACACGTATCATTGAACCCGATTTGTTTACATTACCAACATTTATTAATATTAAGACCAACAATTACATCAGACTTTTATTTTTTGAGGATATTTTAATTTTATAGCAAATCATTCCGCATGGACTATATTCCTACTATCAAAGGCCTGCGAACCGCCAAGGACCGTCAAGAAGGTCGAGAAAGTAATCCCACGGTTTCATGTTTACATATCAGTGCATTCATATGCAAATTGGTATACAACGAGCTATAGGTCAGTGACTAGTTTGTATTGTTTATTCAGCCAATAGATTTCTGGTGGAACACGGGTGAACTGAAATGTTTCTATTAAAATCACTCCGCCGCTGAACATTTGTAGACGATGACCCAATTATGTTGTTTACAAACATTGATGCTATAAATAGAAACATCATGTTTTCACTGGTAATTAGTTCAAGGACAGTATATACAGTCTATCTAACCGCTAGCAGACGATCGATACACTAACTTGATTAGCTTAGACAGGATCTACTATATTAATAGATCTCTGGTTTAGCAGTACTGTCACGCAATATTCAATTAATTGCAGTTCCGTCAATTACTATCGGATTTTGACAAAATAAATTTTGTCAATACCATGAGAAATTTCAATTTATTAATATCAAATTAAATTTAAATTATAAAATAATATGAATTCACATTGGCGAGTTAAAAAGCGAGTCCCTAGATTTTCTATTCGCGAATTGCGCAAATTTTCGGAACTACCTGAGGTTTTAAATCGTCAGTAACAATTTTGTTTTCTACTTTAAATAAACAAATAATACCTCCCTGAAAAGAGGAAACTTTCAACTTCAAGAAAATGTGCAACATTTATATCGGTCTCAATTAATAAACACATGACAGCGAGTTAAACTCGCATCGTGCGAACTAATTGTGCTATTCATAGCGGCTATTTTCAACACGTAACGCTATTTAGGATTTGAATTGAGAAAGAATAATTAAGCAATAAACGAGAATTCAGTAAAGTATTTTCGGATTAAAAGAAATTGTCAATACTATGACATATTAAAGATCACTTATACCAATTTAATTTGCGGTTATAAAATAAATGAACTAATGCTGACGAGTTAAACAGCGAGCACTTACATTTTCTATTCATGAATTGCGCGATTTTTAGCAACAACCTGGTGTCGTAAATCACCAATTATATTTTTACTTTCCAAGTAACATTAACAACTAAAAGCTATTTTAAAGACGATACGTTCAGTTTCATTAAGATGTGCGACTTTCATATAGATCTCATTTAATAAACACTCTACGGCGAGTTTAAACGCGCAACATGCGAACTAATATGCCTTTTAAAGCGGTAATATATTTTCACAAAGTTTCGAATTGAAAAGTTAACGGTAATTGGATTAAAAGGCCGTTAATTAGTATATACACGTTGGGCAAACCAAATTCTTAACCAAAGACCTAAATTACAGGTCTTTGGGCAAACATACTTCAATAATTATAAATAATTAATAAGCTCCTCCCACTTAATGTGCAGTTATAAAGCCCATTAATGCATATCTAATAAGCTCTTCCCACAAGCCACGTTGTGCAATATTATCTATGCATTTTTTAATTAGCCCCTCCTTATTATGTAACATTACATAATCCTAGCTAGATCTATATTTTGACAAGACATTTGTAATCAATTATTGAAGCTGCATGAGGCAGAAAATTGACAATACAATCTGGTAAACTTCAAGGGGTTGTATATTGGTAGGTCGTTAGTAACTTGTTTTGGGACAGTTGGGGGTCATGTAACACAGTGATCTATGTTTTTACAAGGGATTGAACACACCATGAGACAGGAAATAGACCGTTAAAACTATTTTTAATTGAATGGGTTTTATATCGGGTTCTTGTTAGTTGATTTGGAGACAGCTGCAGAAGTTAGGAATTAAGGGTCATAAAATTTACTGGTATAAAAAAGGGTTTACAACTTTGATACTCAGAATTTAGAAGTTAAATACATTCTTCTTGATGTGGATTTAATAAGAAATACTATATTTGAAAACTATCAGCTATCCACTGCCCATCACCTGGGATGGGACCATGGTCGCACACTGACTGGTGCATAAAAATATGCTAAATACAACATAATAGCTATAATAAATATCACCCGCTGATTAGCGCGAGTTCATATTACGGAACAGAATACGCAATATTTAAATAATAACCAATACATAAATAATCGTCAGATTTTCAAAAAATAACTTGTAGTATATTCCAAAATATATAATTGACCTGTTTTAAATACGATTTTATTAACATATCGGACAGAATGCTATAGAATTTACGCTGAGTATGGTCCGAAAGTCTGTTCGTAAGTTTAGTTATGTTACTCCGTAAAACATTTCTGCTCTTGATCCGGCGGGAGTACGGACAACCTTCATTATAATCATATCAGTAGTCAATAGCCCTTACCACTGGACCACTTGTCCACCTATATGCAATTGATCGACTTTAAATATATATATATATATGGCATCTAAGAGAAGTGATGTGACATGAAACCATAATTCTATCTGGTTCCGTTCTTGAATTATTTCATTCAACCAAAAAAAAGTCATGATATTACCATTGATATCATTTTCTTATATTTTCCTTCTATTGAAATCTGGTTCTATCTTATTAATGACCTCCCTTTATTTAATTTTCCCAACATATTTCTACCTAGTCCTGTTTCCATAGCGGGGGGGGGGGGAACTCGTTTGTTGTGTTTTAATTCCCAGTTCATCAGTTGTATGGAGACTACCCAGTCACTCATCTTGACACTGACGCTTGGTGTCTTGAGAGCAGCACAAACATTCGAGTGAGTCTGGGCTTATCAGAACTCTGACACAGCATGTTGGTGCAGTCTTTATTTGAATGGTCAAAATGACATTAGTTCGCCACACATCAGTACTTTCAGTGCTTTGATTCTATAGAAAATGTTTTTTAGGCTGGCGATTTCGCGCCAGACTATTACAATCCTAAAAAATGAAATCCACTAAGATGAATTTACTACCGAAACTGACAACACAGAATCTATACACTCAATGCAAATAGTTCCTCCTCATTAATCAGTTTTGCAAGATAAGAACATTCAACTTTCCTTGTTTCATTTATTCTGTTCGATTGTAATATATTAGTTTCTTCTTGAAATGGAAGGAAATTGTATGAAATTAAAAGAAAAGGTGTTTAAAGGCGTTGATAATTATTACTACGCGTTACGAACGCGATATATTGCGCGGCGCATCACTGATTTTATTATGTTAAATTATTTAGGTCAACATTCTCCAACGAGATCGTGGTCGAGTGGTTGAGCAACTCGCTTAGTAATTTTCTGATGCTAAGGTCCAGCGATCGAATCATATTTTTTAATTTATTTTTAATTTTTTATTTTTTATTTTTTGTATTTTTTGTTAAGCCCAGCACTTACCTCTCTTTCGACTTAGAAAACCACTTGATGTTATATTACTTGACAAGCTATTGTTCCTTAGCAGTTCGCCAGCCTGTCAGTACTTTCAGTGCTTTGATTTAATATGCACGTATATGTGCCAATTGTATTACTAACAACACTAATGATAATAATGACAAAATGCACACGAGAAGTAAGTAAAACTATGGAAATATTGGTATGTTTGCCTAAATTTCGTATAATTAATAATCTAGGATTGTCTGGTAAAGACTTCCTGCAATAATACTAGAAAGTTGTTGTATACCTAATCTACAAAATGATATTCATATAGATACTTTGCCACAATACTACCAATTAAAAACCGCTTAATCCAATGTAGACAAATAATTAACACTTGCATAGCATTTATTTAACATGTTAACAACATACCGGCGTTAATTTCACGAATAATAACAAAATACTCAATATAACGGTTATGCAGATGGGAAAAGGCATGTCTATTACTATAATGGAAAAGTTTACGTGAATGTCAACTATGCTAGCCTGTCATTTAATGTATGTTGCAGCATGTAGTGCTTCAAAATATTACGGCTTTACTCCGCGTTCGTGTGTTGAATAGAAGGAAAATTTGTGATGTATTGTTATAATTTAATATTGCCAGGTATAAATAATTTGTAGCAGAATAGAAATTACTCGAAATTAGAGTTTTGTACTGTTAGCTTGGTATGTAGAAGATTAACATATTTGTTTTTATATCTGTCACCCAACGATGACGCTCTACAGTATAGGCACGATCGGAAACAGGAATAGTACTGTTCGGTAACGTTGGGATTCTTTGATATTTTTATTACCATTGAATCGCCGTAGACAAATATGGGGACATAACTTTAAAGTTTATGCATAGATATTTAATGTATTGCATGTGTTGTTTTGACAGTATAATTTGAACACGTTTTAACATTGGATATCCAGTTACATAACAGTCACAAACATCATTAAGGATAATGAAGAATTTTTGGATTCTGCTGAAACATGTGAAAAGGGAGAATAATCTTCCTATGACCAAAATCAACGCACCGACAGTAAGAATTGTTGCCTAAATTACTATAAAAATACAAAAACAACCAATAATTCTCGAAATACAGCAAGGCAATGTTATCTTTTTGATTGTACAAACCTTAATGGCACAGTTACATATTGAAGCTCGACACCTTTTGTTCACAAATTAACTTTTGTGATTTTTTTCTCAAATTTTAAATGTGTTATTAACTATATATACATGTCCGTGGGTGAATAAAAAGTTCGTAGAATTTTGCAATAACTTTTTCATTTTCAGAGTTATTGTCGTCATATTTATGCTGAATGAATGCATTGGTATTTTTATTACATACACATATTTATAGCGACCTTATGACGACCGTTTCAAAAATATTCAAATCATAAATAAGGGCGATTACGTATAATTCACCGATAATTTGAAACACATTTTATTAGATTTTCTAAAATATCTCAATTGTAGGACCTTCAAAAACCGTCAAAATGTTATATCTGATTGCATGATATCATTTTTAAAGTATGTTAAAATTTCAGACGTTTTCTCCGATAACTAATGTTTTATTAATCGACATTTACATAATCGCAATACATAGAAATATCCGCGTAAAACGGGTCTATCGGAATTAACGGAACCACCGACTGCTATGAAAATCTGCGTGAAACTGGAATATACGTACGGCATCAGAAACAATACATGATTTTAAATGTGAAGGTACATATCCTGAAATAAATAGACATCGATTTATTAGTGGAATAAGTGCTTTCGTGTAGGATACCAGAAGTTGACAATCGAATTAAATACACACAATATTGGTGACGTTGGTTCGCAACGTCGTCGAAGAGGGCCAGTGCTATATAATAGCGGATATAGCAAAACAGATAGATTAATCTTATGGGACAGCGCACACTATACGAGAGGTGCCCCACTTATATTTGAACAGTATTGAATATCAAATATTTCGAGGCTTATTATATATAATCAAAATATTTCTATATCATCGTGCAAAAAAACATGTTATGAAACACATACAACTATTGATTATTACTTAATTTCTTAGTTTGCACTCAAATCTACAATTTTGTAAGGGGTATGGTGTTTGGCTTTTTGGAGACCGAATAATCCGATCGATGCTGTGTGCATTTCCCGCCTGTAATAAACGCAGCAATATTCCATTGACTAAAGGGTTATATGTTCATAAGACTTTGACCTTTACTAATCTTGCGTAATATACTTCAAATGTGTGTTCTTAAGGTACAGAATGGTGTTTTTGTGGAGGGAGTCGAAGCTTCGTGATGATAAAACACCATGCTCCCCATCTGGTCTCCGGGAAAGATGTTTTGCAAACATTTTGACCAAATATAGGTTGGAACCTTATGTACACAGCAATGCGCATTCACCTTGGACTTTTTAGTAAAACATATGTGTTCCATTAAGCCAGTATAGCTAACAACAGCATACGTTATGCAAACGTTCGGAAACATGTGAAGCTTAACGAATGTCAACTTATGGGTAGCCTTATCAACATTTATCATATAGTAGGCTGTCCGTTCATGATATATTTCTCAACCATAAAGCATTGCCTCTACAGAGGTGACAAAGTTGTAGCAATTACGGTTCCGTTGAAGCATACACAGCGTTAAAGACATGTGTCTCCCTTATGTTGTTTTTGTGGTATTGAGCTTGTAAACACCGATTTTATCCCGAGTCCGGCATGTATAATTCTCTAAATGAACAAATCGAAATTTTCAATGGGTACTCTTAAAGTCGCAGAAGTCCCTATTTTGGTTTTTTCGATATGCCTTACTGATTAAATAACCAAAGTTTAAGATTTTGGTAGGTATCATCACATTTTGTCAGTTTTTAATATTTTGCGTAATTTCGTTAAAAAGAACAACAGAGCGCAAAACATCCTTCCTGTGACAAAAATTGCATATTTTCTTCACACAAATAGAATATCCATGCTCAACCAACAACTTTTAAGGGCTTTTATTGCAGTGGTTGACTTTCAAAACGCAAAACACCACAACCTCTACAAAAGTGTTGTTTTTTGTTCATTCTATTTTTTTCAAAAAAACCAACCAGTTAGTGTAGATGTTACCTAACACATATGTTAACATAGTAGAAAAGAGATATTTGATTTATACCATATTTCCATGAAAATATGCCATGTTCAACACTGTTCAAATATAAGTGGGGCACCTCTCGTATTAAACAAACACTTGAAAATGAAGAAACTATGTTCACGATGGTTATCCAAAAATACCTACATACAAGTCACTTCGAAAATGAGTCAAAACGTGAACGTCAGTATTGACAAACGTTGCGTAAGTTTAACGTCGTACATCAAATGACGCTGACGTGCTCCGGTATGCTGTTACAGCATGTGTGTGTTTCAGTGTAAAAATCATGTAGTTATGACTAATTCAATGACATTTGACATATTCTTTTGTAATACCTATGATCACGTTATATTAAAATTTGAAAGCAATTGAAGCTGTGGTTTGTGAGTTATGATATTTTTCTACGAACTTTTTTATTCACCCACGTATGTCCATGGATTTTATGTTTTTTATGCTTACTATTGCCTATAATGTCTTATGCATTATTAAATAGCCAAACTTGAAAAATATATTCGAAATTACGCTTTGCTCACTTTATCCCCAAAATGCAAATATTTTTAACTAGCCGTGCAAAAATTTTGTACTTTTGACAAGACGGACCGTGTATATGACGTACCACGTCACAACATGCCAAGGGTCAATATGCTGTTCTAGTCAGGTAATATTGCTATAATATCAACTTTATTTAACGATGAACCGCTCATTAAGCCAAAGTAATATCTCCCATGGGGTCATCTACAAAAAACAGTTGGAAGCATATGTACACCCATCACATAAAAAACAACAACCAAATGGAAAACAATACAAATATCAAATACATACGCCTATACACATATGCAGTTGAATCATCAAAAATTGTTTGGCCATTCTAATGAATAGGAAGCACAATATCTGGTTTGCGGAACGTTCAGGGTATGTTGTTTTAATTTCGCATATATCATGAGAATACGACATTCACTTGAGAATTGTACAATAACGGTTTCAAATAATATTTATATCAATGTTCTTATTTCTTTCACAGAAGACATTTTGATAACACGTACATGTAATCAGATAAGTTATCAGACAAATATCCTCAGAATAATCAGTATTTCTGTTTTAAACATATTTAAAACCTTTTAAATATCGGAAAATTATGGAAGCATGCATGTATACATTTTTCGCTAAGTAATTTGACCTAGTTGACATGCAACACATGCTTACAATGCAGCTTTTAGTATTTATTATTAACATACATGTATTAAATCGGATACGCAAATGGTATTTATCATCCGTGTTCCAAACCTTTATAATATATATACTTACAACTACTTATTATATGCGGGTTGAATATTTAGTAAATCGTCTATTCGTGTTATGTATTTCTACTCTAGAATTTGTACTGATCGATCATGCATTGTTTTGATGAAATGCGACCAATAAATGCCGAGAAATGTAAATTTGTAGTAAAAGGGCCATAACTCCCCTAAAATATACTCGACCGACCTCCATCGACGATACGCACAGCTGGAAATGGTACTTATCAGTCATACTAAGTTTCCTTGAAATCAGACAAATTGTGAATGAAAAAACTGGCCGTCCAACAGATCGATCGACACCAAGCATCACTCCAACACATCCCCAGTATACTTGTTTCTGGGTATAAAAAATGAAGTAAATCAAATGAAAAACTGAACGCTCATTATTCCTTCAAATTCAATAAAATGCTGTATTGCACCAGACATATCGCCAGTGGAACAATCAGGAATATATAATCATCAAAGCAAATGTACTGCTGGCGTCACAATGTCACGTCGTAAAAGTAACGACCACAAGGATCACACAAATGAAAGCAAAGCTCACACTATCTGTTGTATACGTGTATTAACAATATCACACATAAACATAAAACAGAGAGTTCTGTTTCCAAGGCTCGATGGACAAGATCCTGAGTTATTTTAAAAGGCCACATTTTCACAATAAGGAAACGTCATTGTCTCACTGATGCTTTCGATTAGGTATCAGACGTTAGTCATTTATGTGAATGCCATGTTGCGATAAGATTTAATCAGTTAACATACAATTTAAAGGAAGCAATTATTGTGCATTTCCAATGATCTGATTAAAACAGATGCTCAAGGCGATTGTGATGTGTCAGTGTGAGTGAAGACTGTTTACACATTTTACGCAATCTATGCATATCATATCATATTCTATTCAAGTATTGTCCACATCATTTTTATCAAAACCAGACTTATATTAACGTCGTATCATTTAAATCATGTTTTTTTTAAAAAACACGTTCTTCAATAGTGCAAATACGGTAGTCATATTTTACTTAAGCAATTGTCAGCCCGTGTCAGAGTTATCAAAACAGGATTTTAGTCAATATTCACGACTTATAAACATAGGCATAGATTATGAGTGGCCAACAACTCAGAACAATTTCACCAAAGAAAATAAAGCATAGGACAAGCTTGTGCGCTTGAGAAGTGAGTTTTGCATTGATATTTAAGTAAATGCATAGCACAACAAGAACTTAACATGACACTAATGCATTGATATGTTTTGTAATTGTATTAATAAACTTTACGCTGGCGGATCAAAGTGTTGAAAACTGAATTTCAGACAAAATGATGTGCTTTTTTCTTTATATTCAATTTCGTCAAAATGTCTTGTTGGATCTCTTTTTAGACCACTACGATAGCAGATATATAAGAGCTTACCTCGTAAATATTTCCAAAAAACTTACTTAAGCACTCACACAATGTAGCAGAGAGTGTCACAAAACGTCTTAGTGTTTCGAAAGCACTTTCAATAAATACGAACAAAGAGTTTCACAAGACAATCGACGTCAGATTTATCCGGAACGTATGCAAATTCATACTTTGTTGAGAGAAATTCCTAATGACTATGACTCCGATTCTAGCCGAGCAGACATACACTTACACCGAGGATATGTAATTACAGTAAAGGATACGGCTTATCAAATTTTCTTACCTAACATAATATCCATAGCTCGTACAAAGATATACTGGTATTATATAGGGAGAGCCTATATCATAAACCTGACAGATTCGATTCATTAGTGCAAATATGAGAGACTAGCTAGCTAAACTCGGAGATTCATGATCGTGCCAATTACATGACTGTTATGTCGTTAAAGTTTCTACTGTCATGTCCTGGTCATAGAGCTTGAAGAATGTGTACGTTCTGATTGATACATTGTAATAACTTCCAGAAATAAGAAAATGACAGCTAAAATAGACATATTAACTGGTCATCGCTCTCGAAGGAACCATCTTACGAAGTAAAAAGACATTCGTAGTAGATATTTATATTTATTATATGCTTTCAATGGATTATGGTGATTTTCAGGTTAGAAACCACCAAATAAATTTGCTCTATAGCTCAATGTAAAGTGCCCGTAGTAGGCCCACATTTTCAACTGTTTTTAGTCTATGGCCACCTGGACCACATATATCATTGTAAAGAGGGGCATTTAAGCTTCAAATAATGCAATAAAAAAGGGGGGTCATGTATCTTCTAAGAAAGTTTTTGTCCTTCAAACATGGTTTATCCGTTTTCACACATGTCCGGATTTATAAGTTCCGGGTTTTACCCTAGTCTACTTTCACTTTGGTATCAAGACCAAAATAGTGGAATAATACAAATATTACAGTTTTACTACATCACATGCATATTTAGCAACCATTAAAGCTCAATTTCATCATTCAAATCCACATTTGTCAAGAAATATCTCCATTTACAGGCAAACCAAAGTTTTTTTAAGGACTACTTGAGTGTATCACCACTTGGTCCGCGGAGGCATTTAGTGGTTCTTTACCTTAAGACAGCCTAGTTTTACTTATTTAAGTGTTTTTTTCACTTTTTTCAATACTACTATGTATATGCAGCACACAACAATCAATTCTAGACAATTTGTGCATGAATTCTAGAAAAAATGACAAACACGCATAAGCGCCTTTAATGAGAAATTTGGCCAGCACCTGCAAAATATTATGAATATTGATTTTAAATGGGTTGTATTTGTGAAAAACGGTTTCACTGAACACTAATTATGCTTTAGATGCCTAATAATAAGTCTATTTTTCATATTTAATCACAATTACTCCTGTCTGACACTAAAATAAGGTCAATATTGACATAATAATGTCAATTGTAGAAGAAAAAATTCAGACATTTTCTAGATTTTCATGATAAAAATCCAAATTTTCACTTTTTTAGACAATTTAAACAGATAAAAGTGGTCAAAACCCTATCTGGGATGCATTTCCATACATTTGAATGCAATAAAATGAAAACAAGAATTTAATAGAATTTTGCCCTTCTTATGGTTAGAAACCACCAAATAAATTTGCTCTATAGCTCAATGTAAAGTGCCCGTAGTAGGCCCACATTTTCAACTGTTTTTAGTCTATGGCCACCTGGACCACATATATCATTGTAAAGAGGGGCATTTAAGCTTCAAAATAATGCAATAAAAAAGGGGGGTCATGCATCTTCTAAGAAAGTTTTTGTCCTTCAAACATGGTTTATCCGTTATCACACATGTCCGGATTTATAAGTTCCGGGTTTTACCCTAGTCTACTTTCACTTTGGTATCAAGACCAAAATAGTGGAATAATACAAATATTACAGTTTTACTACATCACATGCATATTTAGCAACAATTAAAGCTCAATTTCATCATTCAAATCCACATTTGTCAAGAAATATCTCCATTTACAGGCAAACCAAAGTTTTTTAAGGACTACTTGAGTGTATCACCACTTGGTCCGCGGAGGCATTTAGTGGTTCTTTACCTTCAGTGAAAATAACAATGACCAATAACAGTGAAATAACATTTTTGATAATTCACTGTTTTTGACGGAACTACTTTCTTCAATGAAAAAATAAATTACCTCCCTGTATTGTTTGTTTAGTTACATATTTACCTCCTTGATTATGTTTGCTACTTGACAGCTGTCAAAAATGGAGTATTTTGCTGAATTTGATACCAATGGCTTTGCATTTGAAGCCTTTTTTGGCATTTATTCGAGCCTCATTCACAGGTAACTGTATCATTGAAAACGAAAAAAAAACGATTTTTTTTTTTTTAATTTTAATATATTTTTGTATACGTAAAGAAAAAGAAAAAAAAGAAAAAAAATATTTCCCCGAAAATTCGTTTTTTTTTCGTTTTTACGATACTGTTGGCACTGCACCTGTGTGACCTCATTATTGTGAGGAATAAAATGAACCTAGATCTAGATACTGCAAATCGAGAACCTCAACAAGTGACAGTCAGGTGAAAGAACCACTATTTATGAAAGTGCTTTCCTAGAAGGGCCTTTAGAAAGAGAATAGATACTTCAATTTATTGGTGAGTTGGAAGGCTTATTCTGTTCTGACATGCCAAGGTCTCAGAATGAAATATATTGTTCCGTATTTAAAAGGCGAATCTGAAAATCTGAACGAGCTTTGAACAATTCAAATAAAAGCAATAAACACAAACCTACAATTTATCGAAGCATATAGAATCTATTGCCTGTAAATGATCATACTAAATGCATTTTGAGATTCAAAATCGCATCTCGTCAAAAAAATCAACATGTCGTCCTCGTTTTTCGTTGTCGTGATGAAGTCAAAACACATGATAAAGTCACTCTGTACGTCGATTCCCGTTTTTAACTGTCAGTACGAGTATTTCCCCTTACTAATCAGACTGGCGACATAGAAAAATAAGTCTATGACGTGATAATGATTAAAAATTCCCGGCATCGTGACTTGAATTCACAATGGTGGATGACAAAATTGTTTGTTGACAATGAAATTACTCCGCGATCAAATTTAATAAATGCCTGTTATTTCGCTTTCAATAAAACATTAAAATAATTTTGTGTTCGTCAAATATTATATTTGTTTTATTTATAAACTTTACACATATCTTGTTTTATGTTTTGCAGAAAGATACTACAGCAAATAGTTGCACTACTTTCAGTGGAACTTCTGTTAAAAAAAGTGAATAGGTTGAACTGAATTTGGGGCGCCCCACGGGGTGAGGTTCCAAGAGGGAATTGTAAAATATTAATAATATGATTAATTACGCATATAATAAACAGAAAATTTGTTGATTTTGGTGTAAGATCGAATTTTATTTCACCGAGTGATCACAGAAATCAATATTTTCACGAATGGCGTCAATATCCTCTATGTATTGTCTTTTCCCACGAATGCCCAAGACTCTCTAGGATGCAGGAAATCTATCGGGACCGGATAATGAAATTATCGACAAAAGCGCCAATATGGATTCGTTTAAAGGTTCTTGTCATAGAATTGTTAGTTTCTGGTTACTTCCTTATAGCTTAAAGGTGTTGAGCATACATTTCGTCATGCTGCAATCACATAAAACCATTTCCTGATATGTACTAAAAATAAACTAATGTCTTTGCAATGTAAATACTAATTGTTGTGTAATTTGTGCTGCTAGTAGAAACCGAAGATCTTCGAATTTAACGGTAACGATTGACCATTACAGATGGTGTTCATAAATACCTGAATTATCAACTTCATAATCATAATTGGAATTAACATTGATTGACGTGATAGAAACAGGCTTTGCGTGTGACAAACTAGGATGTGCCACTCGCTAACGATGATAATCGCATCAGAACTAGAATTATTCAGCAATGAAGAATAGCGGGCAACAAGTACCGAAACATATTGTTGGAATACTTAGCGAGTACTGATTATTAGATGACTAACTCCTCCCTAACAAACTCAGAATAAATATATTTGCTAGTTTTCATTTTCATCAAGTACGTTCTTTGGATCGAATAGTTAGCACTAACAAACATATCAGTAAATCAAGCGATGGACAAATGCAATACAATATATAAACGATATAGAAAGTTGCAATTATTGCCGGATTTTCTCTGTTTGCATGCTGTGTAATATTTGCAGAAACATGAAAGCCCGCAAGTAAGGTTTACGACTATGGTCCTCAATAAATCGCTAAGAAAAAGGAAATCAGCAATGTTTGGTCGACGCGGCATCGTTTGCACAGCAATACTAATGACAGTGACATTGGTCGCTTGATGAAGGTAATGTTTCTTATGACTTAAATTAACATGATACTAAAGTGCTCAACGAGACAGTAAATAACTCGTAATTAGATCAATAGAAATTCAATATCGTCTAGACACGTTATGCCAATATATAATAGACCAGAAAACAAGTTTTCGACAGGCAGTCGATGTACAAAGGACACTATTCTAATGCCCGTAAAAGCGCAAATAAGTCACTATTTAAAGTGCAATACAATACGCACAGGAAATATTCCAACAGTCCTATATACAAATTATTTGGAGATCTTAACACTGTATTATATTACCTTTGCCCTTTGTGATACTATTAAGACTGCAGTTAGTTTGATCTGGATACTCTAATATGTGACCGAGTACACAAGATTTTTTTTCAGTCTAGGATTTGACCGATTTACATATTTATGTCTGGTTCAATCATTACGTTTGTAGTTATTGACACGTTAGTTTCGCATTTGAACTGGTGTCTAACGTTTACATTTGGCATGTTATAGTTTCCACGGTATAACACATGTAAACATTTAAACATCAGATTTAAGTATCACATGCAATATCATATTCAAAACCCAGTCCCCCCTTACTCATCATAGTGGTGTTACAGTTGTACATAAAGTATTTCTGTCAGAGTAAGGTAATTGACCAAATTAAATCTAATTTAACAAGGCTGTCTGAAAACTGAACATTATCATACAGACATCTACAACCTTAAATGTCCGTAGATACACAATGTAATCATGTTCTATATCCGGGATGCTATCATATCTGTACATATTGAGAAGATGCGTTATCCTCATGAGAAATTAACTCCGTGACTTTGAGTGAAACCGGTTGTGCAAATGTATACTAGTATATAAACATGAATATACTCTAATTTATATCAGCCGAAGTAATGACATATTATCTAGTGTTATATATGATGTGTTGTAATTATGCTGGATATCTAATGCACTGTTATTGCAAATATGGTGTGGTTGTATGCTTTCAGATGTTTGTAGCGCATGTTCCAGTGGAAACAATAAACAACGAAGGCACAAACAGAAAAAGAAGACAAGAAAATCAGAATTTGCATGTGCATGTCACTAGTAGAAAACACAAGGACGAACATAAAACAAACGAGACAAATTTAAATCGAACAGTTATCCGTCTGGTTGAAACAATAGACCAGAAAATAAACTTCCGGCCGTACCCAGTGCGGCAACATTTGCAAATGACATACAAGAACCATAAGCAGCTCATTGCAACTATCAAATACGAGTCGATGTACTATTGAACGAATTCTGTGTCTTAGGAACTGTTTTAATGCACATCACGCTGTTTAGATAATATATAATGACTTGGTGAAAGCATCATATGCATTGCCACTGCGTTATAAGTATAGTAGTTAAAAATTGTTGCTTCTTATTTACAAGCTGTGACATCATAATATTATGCATTAACTCTATTGTGGGAGAATATGTTACGACAATCCCTCACATTGATAGTCAAATGTCCATTCTACTGAAGGTCGACAGTATACTGATTGTAACAATTGTAAGTGGGGTACAGTATCAGCAACAGCTATATGTGAAATATCAATTTGATTTAACACTAATCCACAGCAAGCATTGGCATTAAACATTAAAAAGATCGGGTCATCATATGTGTTTACCCCTGTGATCTGTGAGATTGGTGTGTACCCAAAAATTCAATTAGTATTATCATTGTCAATAATAATGAATAGGCAGTTAATGCGGTGAAATCCGGGAATCTCTGAATTGATTTGACGTCATAAATGTCACTCCATTTGACTGACATATGCAACATTGTAAGAAAATGAATGAAGACTAATTGAAGTCATTAAGTTAAGTTAAGTTACCAATTTTCTAGGGCTCTTTTCAGCTGTTAGGCCGCTCAAGCACCCTTTGACATTTCAACTTCCCCTGGTCATTGGGCTACCTATGGAAACCTACACTCGTGTCTCCCTGGGGAGACTATTTCTCTCCTGTGGTGTGGCAGCCAACATCGATCTGCGGCGCCCAGGAATAAACACTGCCCTCAATAGGTACCATTTCACACCATGGTGGAGTGGAGCATGTGGGTCTTGCTCAGAGAAATTAAGCAGTGGTCCAGAGGGGGATCGAATCCGGGACCTTTCGATCTCGAAGCGTTCGTCCTATCTCTAGGCCACTGCTCCCCACATTATTCATCTTGTAACCATGAATGAAAAATGTGTTTCAAGAAACAACATTTACCAACAATTCATCGCACTTCACTGGCCTCACTCACTTCTAGAATTTTCGAACGCCTATACAACTCTTGTACTTCCTTTCTTTTGGATACAATTTGATAACGCGTGATCGAATTATGTGCACTTTACATTATCTGATTGTATACATATTTAATCGGCTGATTAGGCGCGGGACAGTTGGTGATTGACGATAGATTTATCAAGAAGTTTACCATCAATGTAATTACTGACCCAAAAAATCAGAAATGCTCCAACGTTTCGATTAAATGCTTTAAATGGAAGCCTTTTTTGTCTAACAGTGATAATTCTGTCTTGATTGTTTCAATAAACGTACCCACAAACGGAGTTAGCCTGACATAATATTATTACCAAGGCATGCATAAGATAGGAATTTAAAAAGTGGTTAGGTAATTAAAACGTTTACGATTTCCTCATTTGTGTCATCTGCTAGTGACGACTACCAGGTATACCGAGTGTGAGAACCCGCATCGAAACAAATACAGGCCGATCTTAACAAAAGTAATATGTATTCTCAAGTTACCATTTGAGTTTTCTGATGTCATCAGCTACAAACGACTGAACCACTGGTGGAATTTAGAATTATTAGCTATTTGTTGCGCAGCATTCTTCCACAAAAAGCATCATACGGTTTTGCAGAGATTAATGCGTGCTTAGCACTGAACTCTCTTAAAGTCGAAAAACGAATTCAAATTTCAGAACGTTTGAGAATTTCACCTTCATGTCAGCAATACTTTTTAGTGTCGAAATAAAACATCCGAGGAGATCATTTATGTCAATTCTGTAAATATTTTTTCTGAGAGACAAAGACTAATCTGGTCTCCTTCAAGTTGTTTTCCTGATATATTTCTAAGGTTAGACATGTCACCAGTGAAATACTTAGTATCATCCATCGGGAGATATTTCTGGTATGATTAAACTACAACATACGTGAGCTAATGTTTAATACATTTTTCCTACGGGCACATTGTTTAGGTTTGTGACGTCGCAAACGTTTGTTGATCTTACGATAAGGTACATTGTAATTAGATATACCATGTTGTTTACACATTCAAACACTAATTTTGGCCTTGGATACGTCGTTGTGTATGTTTTATCTCGTTTAGCATCGTGCATTGTTTCAAAATATTTCCGTCATATGTTTATGAAGAACTCGAGTATAAAAAATCTGTTATTTATTTACACAGTATTGAGGACACGTAATTAGCAATGTATCTTTTATATATATTCATCAAATACTACATGTACATGTATGTGTATGGTGTCTCGATTATGTGTAAACATAGTGTCGTGTATTTGAGTTTAATGTTCTTAAGTTTTCTGTGCTCGGCTAGTTAAGTATAAGTGCTGTGATCCCTCTACAATTGTTTCCTTTAAGCATATAATGTATCAAATTTATTTGTAATGCTTTTTTATTGCAATATCTCCGAATGTGGGGGTTGAACACGGCCGTAAGCAATGATCGGACGAACATATCCAGACCATTACGATATTTGGAACAGGAACGCTCGGGTGACAATCGAGATTGATTATCAACTGAGTAAAAACGGGTAAGGTCATTCATCTGTTTCAAAAGTCAAGACAGTTGGTGTAATTAACACATCATAAAGCCAGATTAGATAAAAAAAAACCCTGAACGTTACAGTAGTCCATTCTTTCGCAACACTAATGTAATATTCTACTCACTTACATTTTGTTACATCCTTTAGAAATCGAACTGGCTGTTATGAGATGATAACACCACGGTTAGTAGCAATGATAATAGGAAACTTGATGTGTGAAAATGTAAAGGCAAACAAACAAATGGATATACGAGGATCATTCAATAAATTCGTGGACTTGACTCGTCATTTTAATACACATTGACACAGAGAGTAACTAATTACATCACACTAAATTACAGCCTTTCTGACACAAGTGCAGAAAATTTTGCACGAAACGACGCATTTTTAAAGAAAATATGGCTAAAATAAAACTATCACCTTACCGGAACCACCACATAACGTAAATATATTCTGACGTCAACGACGTTATTGGCGTTTTGTTATTTCTTAAATGGTTAACACGAAATTGAAGTATGTCATTAATATCGAATTAAAGACAAATATTTAAGTTGTATATTATTAAATAGATCTACCGCAACATTTTATGTATTCAAAGTTAAGAATTAAGCTGGACTTAATGGTTGTATGATAAACTGAAACGCATCGCACAATTTGACTGGCGTTCCCTCGAACGTCCTTACGTCTTTAAATTTCGTTCGATCCCTGTATCAATTTTAATACCATGCTACTTCTAAGAAATTTGATTTTGTCACTAAAACACAAGGACACTGAATACTGCATGCTTTCCGTTTGCTCTCATTTGCAGCTTATTTGTGTTTGTTGTGTATTTCCAAGACAAGTGCACAATTTAATAGTTGCATGAATTTCCTGGCGTAACTTTATCGGTTTTTTGACGTAACTGAAAACGTGATAGGCATAGATCAAATACTTCTCAATTCAAACTCAAACGTCTAAACAATTTAATAATTTCACAACATATTATGATAATATCTTGCAATAATCTGGCAAACATATGGGAATGTAAATTAAATAATTCGGAATTTATAACTAGTTGAACGAGTGAAAAGGGTACGTTACGTCGGTTGGGGGTGGTAGCGCGATACTATGGTAATACAACGGTTCATGACATGTTACTGTGTTGCATAATCAAATAAAAATTTGTATCTACGGTAGGTAATAGATAAATGTTTATAATGATATGAGAAATTATTATTTAAACATGAATATAAAAAAATGAGAACGATTGTCTACGAATATATTGAATGACCCTCGTATAAAACGAATAATGTTGCAATTTGGTTTATTCTTCTATGATTCGAAAATCGATGAGCCTTTATGTTTGGTTTTATTTGTTGGTCTGGAATTACATACGACTACCCTCATTTATTTTTGTAAATGTTATATGATTAACATCATAGTACGCGAAGTTGAATATGTTTTCCCATATTTTACAGACACCATATAGACCTACCTTACATGTATGGAATAATTGGTGGTCTTTTTTGTTTAGTGTTACATGTTTAGATAACTCGTCGTTGAAATCTGCGTCAGTTTACTATAAATATACTATAAACATAAAGTTGTCAAAACATAAACAAACTTGCATAACTGTTGTTATGAACATTTCATAGCATTATCTAGAATTATCACAAAGAATACTTATGTTATGTACATAAATGGTAATTACATTTATCTTTAAATATGGTCAATAATTTAAAAAACGGAAGAGGAAATGGAGCAAGCTTTTTAAAAGACGAGCACGACGTATTGTTGGGATTGGAAGTCAAGATTGAGCGCTTCCATGATAAGAACAAAATCTCATCCCTCACAACCATTACTGAATTTGAAGCAACACCAGACTGATATCGTTCGATACACAACTGTACTTATCGAGCTAAATCAAGTTATGAGTGTAGGCCTTCCGTCTTTTATTGCACTTTTTAGAACGTAATGGGACCCACTTAAAGATGAAATAAATAACAATCTCCGCGCTGAAGATCGTTAAATATTCCAGAAATTCATCTTGATATTTTTGGAAATATGATTTTTGCCTGGCTTTCAGTCTGGTTATAATCTTTCTAGGGAGACACGAGTGTAGGTTTCCATATGTAGCCCAATGACCAGGGGAGTTAAAATGTCAAAGGATGCTTGAGCGGCCTAACAGCTGAAAAGAGCCCTAGAAAATTGGTAACTTAACTTAACTTAATGACTTCAATTAGACTTCATTCATTTTCTTACAATGTTGCATATGTCAGTCAAATGGAGTGACATTTATGACGTCAAATCAATTCAGAGATTCCCGGATTTCACCGCATTAACTACCTATTCATTATTATTGACAATGATAATACTAATTGACAGGCAGTAATCAAGATATTGGCGGATTATCAGATACATTCGACGAGTATTTAGTGTAATGATCGGCAACAGTTTATTAAGGTGCACTGGAGTAATGTTATTGCATAGATGCGGTACATCGTAGAAGGGATCACATGATGTCTGACTATACGGCATAGAAAGGTAAACATAAACATTTAATGAGGAAAAGAAATGGTGTGATGTGAAATATCGTCCTTTTCGGTACAATAAACAGACGTTTTCGCACAACTGATTAAATTGTGATAATAAAACGATTGGACATTTCGATTTGAGCTCTGCTGTGCGATTTCTAACCTTTTCAAAAAAATTCTTTTCTGGGAAACCCAAATTAAGTTCAATGCAGATATTTATTTGAGAAAAATCTAAGTCCTTACGTGCTTGTGAAAGTTTTTTATTTTGGGGCAAAACATTACGAATATAAAAGTAAAGTACGCTTTTCGGAATCAGTAACCCACATCACAATTTGATTTAGTACAGTGAAATTAACATTAAAGGTAAAACAAATGGCGACAGAACCTTTTTTCGATTATTAGCTGGTCACCAGAAAAAAAGTCCTAAAAAATTATGCGTCTAAAGGTGAAAATCTAATATGGCTTCCATGATGGCCGCCATGAACTATATAACCTCTAAATATCAATATGGTAGTTTTATATATATAAATACAATTCTTCATATTTTGATTGATAATGTTCATTTAGTAGTGTCCTTCAAAATTTTTCTTGCAACAGTGACCACTTTTAGGCCAAGGCCAAGGTCATTTCAAGGACAAAATGCGAAAAAAGCTTAAAAATTGTTGTTTCTTCCTTATTTTACTTGCCGTATTATAGATTTCCCTATCATTATGAAGTTGGTATAAAGGTTGTTTTGTATGTATTTATTCAAGACAAATATATTTTTAAGTTAAAAAATTACAGTTCAATTAAAACAGCCACTTTTAATCAAGTATATGGTATCCAAGACGTGTTGGATTAGAAACCATTCTTTGTTCGATATCAATTTGGTAATTTAATCTGTAGATATAATGATACACATTATGAATGAAAATGTTCATTATGTAGTGTCCTTCACATTTACTAACAACATTGACCATATGAAAGCCAAGGTCAAGGTCATTTTGAGGTAAAAATGTGAAAAGCTTAGTTAGTCTTATCAATGCTTACAAGTATGAATACTTAGAATACTTAAATATAGAGACCAGAATCAAACAATGACCATTTGAAGGTCAAGGCACATGTCTTTAAAGGTCAACGTTTTAACCATATCGATTTGATAAGAGCTCTAAATATTGACGTTATTATAGAACTCGTGTATGTTGGAAATACTCATCTAATGCCCTATGGGATTCTTCAGTTTGAAACAGTCATAATTGACCTAACAAGGGACTCATCAATGTTGGGAACTGTCACCCGACGTACTGTTAGGGAATCGCTATTATTGGGAGGTACATGTATCATCATCAGTACTATGGGGTACTCACTAGTGTTGAAGACCGTCATTGTCAGTAAGTATCAGGGACAGAACAATGACACAATAGTCACCATATGTCCAACCCTCAACTTACGAAACATCCTTTATTCCACAGAGGCAAGAAACTGTTATCTAAGATCTTAGCTACTAAGTGGGACTCACCAGTGTAGAGAACTGTCATCCTATGTACTATTGGCCATTCCTCGGAGTAGATAACTGCCATCTTATGTTATATGGAGGACACACTTGTGCAGTCAACTGTCATTATAGGTCACCCCCTTGAAAATAGTCATCCTAAAACCTATTTCTATGAACTTTGCATCCGTCCAAATAGGGCCTATTAGTCCAGGTGAGAGTTATATAAACCTTGCTTTATAGTATTAAGCTTTGTTATTGCTGTTCTGAGTTGTCAATGTATTGAAGGTCAAAACCGTTTGATGCCCCTCTGGCATCATTGGGGAACTTTTTTATTGGGGGTTTAAGATAGTCTTCAAAATGGCGATTTTAACAATTAAATACAGCCTATAATTTCATATAGCATTTGTACTACCGTCAAAATATCAGTACATGCATGTTTATTTCGAAATGGAATAAACATGATTAATAAAGGAACTGTATTTATTAAATAAAATTCAATAAAAATATAAAAAGTCAACATTTTATGTGTAATTTACGTGACAATATGTGATAAAAATAATAAAATACGACAGCACTCAGTATTAATTACTGTTTTATGCCATATCAAAAATGAACTTCACAATCAAGTAGATTTTAAGGCATTTAAAGTGATATTCAATATTAAATCACTGCACAAGACATCGGTGCACGTAGAGCAATATGTGTAATATACGTTACCATTAAATTGTTAACATACTAAGTATGTTATGTCTTCTAATAGTTCCGGATTATCAAGCTGATATGATCGATGTCTCATCTTGGTAGGCACCTTTTTAAATTGGACACGTAATTTAACTTCTTACTCAAACTTTGATTTACGTTATCAAAGTTACCAAATAAAAAAAAACATTTTATAATGTTATAAATATAACCATCGAAGTTCTTTTTAGTAATTTAGTCTGGAATACTATACACTTACTCATTCTGAATTCTGATATTATTGATGTTTTATTTTGGTAAATCTATTTTAAACTATCAGAAAGTATTGTTGTAAAATGCTTACTTTTTGAAATGGTGATTTACGTGACATAATACAAAACTCAACTATTAATTGTAAAATCAAGATGTATCAATCAAGATTGTCCATATTTTAAAAGTTACAACAACTCATGTTAATGACAAACTTGATGTATGACTGAACTTCTTATAACTGTAGGAAGTAATATTTGTAAACAAGCAACAAATGTTTCTATTCCACATACATGTTTAGTTTTAACATATTTACTTCCCCACATATATACCAGTATTTACATATACTGTCTGGGACTTCTTAAAATTATAATTATAATACTTTCAAGCAATAATCACTAAAACACACGATTCTGACTTATTTTAGGTCGATTGTAAAGCACGTTTTCTAACTTATATCAGCTACTCTCGACACATCATTCCTTATGTTTTCTATCGCCACTTGGGTATGAGATAATAGCAGCCAGATTTCCTTTAATACTCAGCGCCAAACAAGAGCATTTTTTACTAGAACCATTTTTATTTCGTCTTTGGTATAATGCGGCAGACCTCCTGCACTCCAAGCAAACGCTCTACCACACTCTCTTCAGGTATATCTGATGATGACATAGTAACAAAATGACCTTGCCGCGTCTACCTTTGTGCATCTCTACATCCGTTGGGACTTGGTTCTAATGTGCTTTTCCACATACCTACTAGTATGTAGGTTTGTCCGCTTAACAGTCTGTGTAAATGCCTCATGTGTAGGAGTAAGTTTGCAATTCTTGGACTTGTAGCTGACGACTTCCCTACCTTTGTTCCCCAAACACGCTGGTGGACGGTTGAACCCCTTGCCGTTGTATCGAAATTGAAAGTATGGTTGCCAGGCATGGTTAACAGTGCAGAACCTGAACGTAGTGTCAACGTAGTGGCTATACCTTTTTCTAAATGGGAAGATGTGGTGTCCCAACCTAACTAAGCATGCGCAGCTGTCATGCTTTTTCTCTAATTATAATGTCAACTGAAGCACGGTCTTAGGCTGGGGAGCGACACCTGGTTATAAGGCGAAATAAACACAGGCCAATTAATCAGTTGACCATGACCATGCGACTACCAAATCAAAAAGCAACAATGACTGTAGATGGCAACAAAAATAATTGATTGTTAAAGAGTTAGAAGTACACTGTCAAAAAAGCAATACATCATGCTTTCGTTGAAACGAAAAAAAATATATACCCATTGAATTGAACAAGAACACTCAGATACTGTGCAAAGATCTCAAAACATCTCACAACGAGGCAGACATACATATTACATTGCCACTATTTATTCTACCTCTGAGTGTATATACTGCATCACCTCCTTGTAGTTATTATGTACAAGAATGCTACCATTGAATCCCTAGTCAAAAATCAGTTGACACCAGAGAAACAGCATTATAGAATGCAGTCATAAGTCGAGATTTTCTAGCTATGGAGATGCACCACAGCTTCCAATTCAGGGATAGGTAAAGCTACAGTTATTGGTCTCAATGTATTACGGTCAGGTTCTGCTCTGTTTACCATGCTATGCTATTCTTAAATCAATTTGAATACAGTTATCAAAGATAGCACAAACATGCTTATGATAAGGGATCATATGGGGAGGAACATGGTCTTTGGGGATCAAAGGTAGGAGGGATCTTCTATCGCGCCATTTCAACAGACTGTAAAGCGGACGCACCAGGGCACTGTTTTACTAACCATGCGTAAATTTCGCGTATATAAACGCATAGGTATCTATCTACCTTACGCAAACTCGAAAGTGTGTTTTACTAAACGATCGCAAGTACTTGCATAGATTTACGAAAAAATATTAAAGATTGAACATAATTCGGGACACAATATAACAAATATAACGGTTACCAGAAGGAATACATATGCGTCAAGATTTGATGATTAATCACGCCTAAAACAACAAGTGACGGTCTAAGACAACAAACGACGGTCTAAAATAACATGCGACGGTCAAAAATCACCAGTGCGTGTTAAAAACTCTACACTTACGTTCATATTTGCCATTTTAAGGGTTGCCCAGCCTTGGCGTAGAAATAAGCTAAAACTTACGACAGAATGTGAACTAAAACATCTTTGTAAAACGCATTTACGCAAATATTATCGACGTACGCAATATTATAGGAAATCTTAGGTTTACGCTAGAGTAAATGCTTTGATAAAACAGTGCCCTGAGGTCAGGTATATATGGAAAGGCGTATTAGAACCAAGTCCTCCGGAAATATACCCATATAGGTGCGAAAATGATGGTTCAACAAAGTCATTTTAATATGACAATATGGTTCTACTAGGAATTCTTGAGCTGATCGAGTGTAGTTGCGACAGTGCAGTCCTGTCTGCCTGGTCATTGTATCTTTGGCACCTTATTTTGGTTATCGTGGGTCTATTGCTTGTAATAATCCTGAACTTAAGGTGCAGATAAAGGGCTACATGCTTGAAATTACCTAGTCAAACTGAATTGATGATCATCGGATTTTCCCTCGAAAGTGTTATTACAGTTTTAGAGGTTCACACATATGTTGATTCAAATAGCTAGGTCAAAATCGATGGTTTGTGTCAAATCTAATGTAAATATGTATATCTGTAATAAAAACATGTGTTATTTGTTTACAAATATTACTTACTGTAATTATAAGTCGTTGTAAATTTTAAAATGTTGACAATCTTGACTGATACATCTTAATTATGCAGTAGATTTGCATTATGTTACGTAAATCGCTATTTCAATCAGTCAGAAATCATTTTACAATAACTCTTTGTAATTGTTTAAATCAGAGTTATCAAAATGAAAAATCGATACTTTCACTTAGAATTCAGAATGAGTAAGTGTATAGTATTCCAGAATAAAATTACTAAATTACTTGATGGTAACATATATTACATTTTATTATGTTTGGTGACATATGGTAACGTAAATCACAGTTTGTCTAAAAAGTTAAATTACATATCCAATTTAAAAAGATGTCTGCCAAGACAAAACAACGCGTCAGGTTGATAATCAAGAACGAGAAAGAGACATAGTATTTCAAACTTTGTATGTAAACAATTAAATGGTAACGTATATTACACATATTGTTCTAGAAACAACGATGTTTTATACAGGGTTTCGATATTCACTATTTGATATCACTTTACATGTCTTAAATTCAACTTGATTGTAAAGTTTATGCTTGATATGACATAATACAGTAATTAATACTGACTGTTGTCGTATTTTATTATTTTGGTCACATATTGTCACGTAAATTACACATAAAATGTTGATTCTTATTTTTTTTTATTGAATTTAATTTAATGAATACAGCTCCTTTATTAATCATGTTTATTCCATTTCGATATAAACATGCATGTGTACTGATAGTTTGACGGTAATACAAAATGTTATATGAAATTATAGTCTGTATTTAATTGTTAAAATTGACATTTTGGAGGCCACATTTAACCCCCAATAAAAAAGTTCCCCAATGATGCCAGAGTGGCATCAAACGGTTTTGAGACCTTTAATACCTTGACAACTCAGAACAGCAATAAAAAAACTTAATACTATATAGCAAGGTTAAGAGAGAAATCCCAAATCCTCATCTGGACTACGGTGGAACTCAGTTATAACGAAATCATCGGGACCTTGAGAATTGTTACGCTATATCCGATTTTCGCTATATCAGTACAACGAAATTTCGTTATATGTGTACGGATATAACGTATTTCGTTATACCATGTATACATGTATAGCCTGTCGTGGAACAAAGTTATGTTGTACTAAACACAAACATACATTAGGTTGAACAGTATTTTAATATGAAATACATATTGCGTATAGTTAGTGTGTACATGTTATATTATGTTGGTTAACAGTATAGTAAATAAGCACACTATAGACCCTTTCAATTAAGCGATAATCGTATGTACAGAGTTACCTCCCGTAAACCGGGTGTGACGTAAAGCGAGGGCTCTAGTTAATTCGACACTATAAACGCAGTAGCGAAGAGATTATTTAATCACTTTTTTCGTTAATTGCATGTTTTGTAGCTGTTGTTTTTTCAATAAAGATGTTTATAATGTACTTACAATGTATGTGTAATATGTTACAGGTTATGGATGTGGAGGAAACGTGTGATTTCTCGGATTTTTTTCTATCAACAATGGTCAATGATCGGGCGTTAATTTCCAAAAAGATCTGTAGTTGTATTAATGTTGTTTTGTAATTCGGTTGATTGTCATGCACATTTCGTACATTAAATTGAGCGTTAGTGCTAAGATACAGTGTATATTTGTACTTTGATTACAGATAAATGTATATTTTGCCGGGAATATAAAGCGCAAGTATTTTCGACTGGTTCTTTCAATACTACATCATTACCGCCATTAGACCTAGTTAACTCTGGAGAATTGCTATGTCTCATTTCTTTTTACCAATACAATTCACAAGTTATGTGTTGTTTATTATGGATTGTAATAAAACAAAGACATAATTATTTAGGCCTTTGAATAAAACTACACGTATATTAGAGCCACAACGATTTATTGGAATGTCCTATCTGGTTACATACGTGCCATTTCGGGCAAATTCGGCTAAAAAAACTGTATAAATGACGATTGTGATATCAGTTGATTGTTATAAATTAATTTAAAAAATACATTATTTATATACAACTGCTCTTCAAACTAACATCACAATTAACAATATTTTGTTTTTAATATAAGAATTGTAAATCTTAATTCACAAAAAGTGATCTGAACTGCAATTCGAGTGATGGGAAAAACATAACAAATTAAAGTGTGACACATACTTAAGAAGTTAAGGTGATAAAACCCTAATGCATAAATAAAATCTTGTCAGATGATAAGGTGCTAAAACCCTAACGCATAAATAAATTCTAGGTGCTGTATAATTATATAATGATTTACAATAAACAGCATATATCCCCTAATATCAAGATAAGCCACCAAGACCATACTCTAAATTAGTTTCACAGCAGGGTACTAATATACAACCAATCAGTACTATGTTGTCACCATCTGTCATCTTAATATACATGTACAGTATATTGATCAGTGTTTTACTTTAAATGATTGACATTGATTGACACTTTTATAAAAAAGTATAAATTATGTTTATCCAAACCACGGAGGTCTCTCATTCCGTGCCCGAACAAAAAGTGTAAATTAATGGATATGCACCAGTATGATTTGTGCTACATTGCTCATTTTGATGTTTCAAATATATTTTATTGCAATATTTTTACACGTAGACACCATATAAAATAAATAAAGCTCTTTTCTCATTTACTTGTATATGAATTTCAAATGAACAAATGTTTCATGATGGAAGAGTAAGATTTGAAACAGACTACACTGTATTGCAAAACAATTTGGTTTTACCTACATACAACACAATTTTACATAGAATTGATTCTGATTTGTCGTGCGAACTTTTCCGGTGATTCCTTACTTTCTTTGATTGCAGTAAACAACACATCAATGTACTCGTGTTAACACTAAACAAGTAAGCACATGCGGACATGTAAAATCATGCCGCCAGGATTTTAGTACAAACTATATCTAGAAAGAGTGGATTGTGCGCGCGTGATGCATGGTATTTAGGTTCGAAAAGCATGGCTCTCCTTTTAAAACTTTAATAATATCTTTTAATAATATAATTGTTGGAAAGCTTAGTCTTAGTCTTAGTCTCGCCCTTGAAATTTGTGTTCCGAAAACATGGCTTTTTATGTTTTATTATTGAAAATACATTAACAAAAGTTACATTATTAAAAAGTCTATACGATCTTGTTTTCGTAAGTGTTCATTGACAAAAATCGACAGAGTAAAACGTGATTTACAGCGGTTTAAAGTTGACACATTTTTTATTTCCTTTACACGCTAACGGTAATCGGCTCGTGTATTCGCTTTGAGCCCTCGTATGACGTCATCAAAGGGAGACAATTTAATTACGGTCTTAATTGAAAGGGTGTATAATGATTAAGTTTCAACAGAAACTAGTGTATCTAGTTTTAACGTTCAAAAAGTCACTGATTTTCATTTGCTTTGAGCCAAGTGAGTGTGTTTTTTTTCTGTTCCACAACATTGGGCGATAAGAAAACATGTCCTTCTATATCGTCGCACTCTTTGAGAAACATCCATTTTGGATATCTTGCAGAATTTCAATTTTAGTTTCAAATGAAATCGCTTTTCGTTTTTTTTTCTATTTTGTGACAATCCTGTTAACTCGCTTACATGTACACCAACGTGAATGAATTAAACACAATAATGATAGTGTAACTATATATATCTTTATTGCCTCTATTTTCTGGAGATGTACATAGTAAATATTACAGATCAAGGTACATATATATGAAAACATGAAACACAATAGGTGAATACACTATCAACATGAAACAGAACAAATTATTTTACACAATATTTACAGTCGCTGTACAGTTTCTCCGAAAATGAAAATAGAAACTGTATCAGTTGAACGTGAGAATAAATGCACGACGTTTTAATTACATGATACAGTATGTATGATGGTATAGTTCATATTATGTGTGCAATTGTTTAAGAAGTTCAGCACACTGGATTAAGAATGTTGGATACAATTCTACACTTAACACTTGAGTCAATGCATCGTCTATTTTACCTAGCATGTAGTCTATTAGTTCGTGAGTTGTAATTCGACTTAACATTCCACGGAGAGGAACACTCAGTGAGCTGACATTATTTAAGAATGTATTTAATAGTCTCTCGCCGTCTGTACAAGGACACTCAAGCAGTAAGTGCCAGGTTTCATTTTGACGCCTCCGGCAACAACGAAGACACTCTTCTGGTTGATCAGGTGGTCGCTTACAACATATACAAGCAAGAAATTTCATTAAGGAGGCACTTGCTGGACATAACTTAGCAACAGTCCAAATGCTGGACACACAAAGGTTCGGATGACGACGTTTGAAGACGTCAAAGTCTGTGGACAAGTCCATCCTAGCACGCCAAGACGATTGTTCATATTCATGTACAGCTCGAGTACAAAGTTTTTTCCATGTGGTTTTCGGTGGAAAAGTACCATCTGTTTTGAACTGGTACAGGTGTGTTAACAGATTGTATTTGCCTAAAACACGGACAATATCGGGAATAAAGCCTAGTTTTTTGGTGATGCACACATTATATTGAAATAATCTCAGTATAAATATCCTTCCGCATAACTCACTGGGGGGTATTCGACAAAGAGTTCCAAGGAACAACAGTTTTTGGGTGTCAATATAGGCTTGTAGCGAGGTAACGCCTAGCATACCTGTTACCATATCCGACCGGGTGAGGAAAGGGAAACCCTGCATTCTTTTCAGGCAGAAATGATGGGCGACTTCTAATTGCTTATAGCTTGTATCTGATATGTCGTTCCACAATTCACAGCCGAACAGTGCTCGGGGCAGTACGCATGTTCTGTATAGTTTCATAGCAGTACTTGGGTTTGGGCCTGTACGTCCGGATATCATTCCTGTTACAGACATAAATGTTCCACGAATTGTTTGCTTCACCGAATCAACATTGTGTGGGTGTTTCCCTGCTGAAGATTGAAATATCCCTAAATGTTTATATAGTTCAGTTTCGGGAATTGTCGTGTTTCCATATTTTGCTGGTGCTACAACGCGGCGTCGCTGTTTTTTCCTGTCTAATAGAGATGCTGCGCATTTTTTGGGGTTATACATATAGCGCCACTTGTTTGCATATATGAAGCAAATATTCAAGAGTTCGTTTAGACCCATTCGCGATAAGGAGAGTAGAACTAAATCGTCAGCCTGTGTTGGCGCTGCAAGCCTTAGATTGTCTATGTATAGACCATGGTGAGATTTCTGTAGTGCATTCAAGAGAGCGTCCACGTACACGGTATAAAAGAACGGAGCACAGATAGATCCCTGCCTCGTTCCTTGTTCAATAGTGAAGGCATTTGACAGATGACCATGTAGTAGAACACGACTCGAGCAGCCCTGAAACGAGTTCCAAATGAGGCGGAGCATTTTTCCTTTTACACCAATATTGTGCAGTTTGTAGATAAGACCACGAATCCAAACGAGATCAAACGCAGATTTCGCGTCCATGTAACATGCTTGAAGTGGACTACCACGTTCGCAGCAGTAGTCGCGGGCTTCTTGTAGAATGAAAGATACCATTTTACAACTTTTGTTTTTCTGGAATCCGTGCTGAAGACCGCTAAGGCTTTTGGTAAGGTCATTGTTTTCGAGTCTTTTCAGTATTAGCTTTTCATATAGTTTAGAAATAACAGGAAGTAACGAAATAGCTCTATAACTACTAGGGTCCGAATAAGGTTTAGCATTGCCTTTATACAAGGTAACTGTGAGTCCAGATTTAAAGTTCGCGGGTAATGATTCTTTAACAAAGATGGTATTGAATAATTTTGTCAAGCATTCTGCCAGTTCTTCGCCGCCATGTTTCAAATGTTCGTAAGTAACATTGTCGCTGGATCCACTTTTGTTGTTCGGTAGTGCTTTGATTAAATTAACAACCTCATCAACCGATACAGAACTGCACAGTTTATCACCATCGGACGTGGCACCATTTGGTGTAATGTATTAGTCTACATCCCGATCTACGTGAAATTTATGTTCATAATCATAGTCCTCACTGTCTCCGAATTTGTACAGATCGTTGAAGTACGATGACCATCCAGACAACATACCATCAAGAGTTGTCTCCCTTTTACCGTTAAAAACCATATCACAGCCTTGTTTTTTATTGCGTGATTTCTTAGAATTCAAAATTTTCCAAAATAAAGTTTGATCTACTTCACATAGTTCATCAATAGTTTCAATTTCAGACTGATCATACGCGTGTGCAGCAGCACGTAGTGATTTTCTGTACTCACGTTTCACTTCCTTGTAGTTTGTGCATTCAATCGAATTTTTCAATTTGCCAGACCATGTCCATATAAGGTGAGCGTTTTTTAGTTTTTGGTGCAATTTCTTTAATGTAGGTGACCAGTACGGTTTTAAGAACTGCTTGAATTCGCGTTTAGAGAGGCATCTCTCAGCGGCTGTTGACACACTAGAAACGATAGCTGAATACGCTCTATCAACGTCGTCATAGTCGATGGAGGTCGACTTTAGTAACTCAGTCACTTTCGTTTTATAAGTATTTACTTCGTTTGGTTTATTCCATTTGTACACAACCTTTTTAAATGATAAGGATATCACATTTTCAGTAACATTCGCGTTAGTTTTCAAATGCATGAACAACGGGAGGTGACGCGAGATATTCAGTGGCGCGTCTGGGATAATGGAACAGCTGACCATATTTTGCATTAGTGACGTGTCCATTAGAAAATGGTCAATACGAGTCGGATTTGCATCATTGTATGGATAGAAAGAGTGATTTGAGCCAGTACAAAAGTCAGTTTCCGTAACAGCAATGAGATTGTGAGTATCACAAAGATTGGAGACATAAATATCACGTGCACGTAAGTTATTGGTTACCGAATCACTAGGGAATTTTGCGTTGAAATCTCCCATTATTAGAAGATTATTGTTGGTAGAATACAGTGCACACACATCGAACAGCTGGTCTACAACAGTTTTAAAATATTCCAGACAGTGGTTTGCCGAGGGTAGATAAACCTGTATTATAACGATTGACATGTTATGAAGACATAATCTTATCGCTGCAATTCTATCACTACCGCAGTCTATAGTTTCGATGCATTTGTCTAGGCTACGATGCCACATAATAGCAACACCGCCTTTCCCAAAATAACGTCCATTAAAGCTGCTGGGGTTCGCGCAGGTGACTACATGTGCTTTATAATTCTTGTCAATGGTGTTCATTATGCCAAGGTTATGGTCAAGAAGCCAATGTTCCGATATACCAAAAATAGACACTTTTTGGCGGTTAATTCATTCATAATGTACGGTATTGCGGTCATTACTCCAGTAACATTGTATGAAATAATTCGTAAGTCCATAAAGAGTGAGTTTGGTTTAATCGTCCTGTTCATGACTCTGGTAACGCTGTATATAATCAGACCTTTTAATCCAAGGACGACATCGGATTCCCTCTGGCCATGTTATTTCGTCTATGCAAGAAGCTTGTTCGTTATCGACCACAATCTGTGCTACCAGGTCAGTATAGCCGGTACGTACCACGTGTAGTATAAGATATTGAGTTTTCCAATAAATCAATGCGTATTTTGCGATTTTAGTGTCATATGAAAAAAAGAATCTACCACTCGTTGTCAATTGATATACTTAAATTAAACTCGTTCAGGAAATATTATTAAGCTCGCCAGAGGCTCGCTTGATAAAATGTCCAAAACTCGTTTAATATGAATTTATATCAATTGACAACTCGTGATAGATCCTCTATATATCATTAAAGGGTAATGTTGAGTTGATTTGTTATTTAAGTTCATTATACATTTGTATTGTGAAAGCTGTGCTACCATGATGAATAAATGTAACTGTTATGTAAAGGATTATACTAATAGGTCAGAACAGAACAGAACATATCTTTTATTCTATCTCAATGCATACAAACATGCAAATATGAGGAACACAACAAAGAATGATACACGAGGCTACAAAACATGAAATGGGAATAAATAGTATACATGAATGAGAGTAGACATAAGTACAATACGATAGTATTTACCAAAGAACATATGATATACCATAAATATCTAAGTGTAACATTTAAATGTTTGTTCTGACATTTTGTAGAATTATCTTTACAAATTTACTGAGATTAAGAAAAACCGATTTGTTTTTTGTACACATAAGTTCCTCTAGTTTAAAAGTATTTGGACGTCTATAGAAATATGGTTTGATAAAATGTCTTCTTTCGTCTAAAAATGTTGGCATTCAAATAAATAATGGAATTTATCCCCTATTCTGGTTCTACAATAGGTACAGGTTCTTTCATTGATTGGTAATCTTGTCCAATTTCCAGTTTCGATAGGTAATCGATGGTTTCTAGTTCTGAATTTGATAAAATAAATAAAGATGGTTGCAGTATAGATAAGTAAGTTTCAATACCAAACGATTTCTTAAATGCCCTGTAAAATATACCAATTGTTCAAGAATAGATCTTTTAATTTTTGTTTAATCGTAATTTTTAACCATTTTTCATTGGGAAAAGTATGATCGGTCCAGACATTTATTAGGCCACATTTAATCAGAATAGATTTCACATTGTACAACCATGGGTATTTTATTTTAAGCATGTCATCATTTAGTGCATCTGCTGATCGTAGAATATGTTTATATACTTCAGATGATAATTTGTTAATATTATTGCCTTCAATTATACAAAGTCTTGACCAAAATGATATTATTTTTTCTTCAATATCTATTGATATTGGCATACATATACTGTGGACCATATTGAAAATTGGTCTGTGGACCATATTGAAAATTGGTCTAGAACCAAATATGTTATCCACTATAAATAAAGTCGTTACTTACTTACTTACTTACTTACTTACATCCTGTTTCCCAATAAACGAAATAGTTTGGAGTAGATCTTTTCAATTTCAGTATATATTTCAGAAATTTTAATTGTACGCGCTCTATTACATCAAGTTTACCATAACCCCAAATTTCAGCACCATAAAGTAAAATAGGTTTTACAGTTTTATTAAAGAGATCTATTTGTAAGTCTACTGGGAGGTTAAGCCGATTAGAATTTTTTATAAGACTATACATTGCCTGGTTTGAAATGTGTTTTTTACAACAAAAGAACGAACCACATCTATCAAAATACAGCCCGAGATATTTATATTCATTTACAACCTCTAGTGCTTCATTGTTAAAAGTAAAATTATATGCTGGTTGTCTACCTTTAGAAAAAACTACAATTTTTGTTTTCGTGGTGTTAACCTTAAGTTTCCAAGTATCGCAATACTGTCCATAAGAGTTTAAAGCTTCCTGCAAATCATTCGCGGTTTCTGTCATTATAACAGTATCATCGGCATAGAGTAAAATAAAAAGCTTTAGTAGATCTAATAGTTCATCTTGCATTATGATTCCTTGTACATTACTATTATTCTGGAAAAAATCTTAAATAAAGTGAAAACAGCATTGGTGATAAATTTTCCCCTTGGCGAACACTAATGTTGCAAGCGAAAAAATTAGACGTTTTTGAATTTGCTTTAACACATGATTTGATATTACTATTCATATTTCGTATTACATGGAGACACTTTCCATTAATTCGAGTATTCATCAATTTTTCCCATAAACCATTTCTCCAAATCGTGTCGAATGCCTGTTTCAGATCTATAAATGAGCAGAATAGTTTCTGTTTGCTATTGTTTAGGTACTGAATTATGTGGTGTAAAATGAATAGATTGTCTGCTGTTGAGTATCCTTTGTGGAATCCCGCTTGTACATTATTTAAAATCTCATTCGACTCCGCATAGTCAGTGATTCTTTTATTTTATATACTAGTGAATACTTTCCCTAAACAGCTTAGCAACGTTATAGGTCGATAATTTTCAGGTTTTGTTATGTCACCTTTGTTTTTGTATATTGGATTGATAACACCTATAGTCCATTGTTCTGGGATTACACCGGTGTCGAAGATTAAATTAAAGAGTTTAGAATAGATATGTTTCATCAATGGTAATGATGCTTTCAATTGTTCATCTACTATTTTATCATGTCCACTTGCTTTATTGTTTTTTAAAGTTCTTATAGCGTTTTCTATTTCCTTTTTCGGTAATCGGGACGTTTATTTCTTCGTTTATTTCATTTTCAAAATCCCTATGATTACCGTCATGATTATCAGTATCATCAACATCAGTATTATAACACTAGTATGGTTCATACTCATATTTAATAACGTTTCGGCATCCAGCCTTTATCGAAAAACACATTTAAAAAACTTATACTACATATTTGCTGGCATTGTTGCTGGCCATTTAGGGATCCCTAACCTGGAGTTTACCTATATTAGACTGATTTGTATACATTGCAACGTAACGTCATGAGTCTATTTGGCGTACTTTTGTTATGACGTCATTTCCTGTTTATTGGTGACGTCATGACGTCTCTTCCTGTTTTGGGCCATTATTTTAAAATGGCCAACAACAATGCCAGCAAATATGTAGTATAAGGTTTTTAAATGTGTTTTTCGATAAAGGCTGGATGCCGAAACGTTATTAAATATGAGTATGAACCATACTAGTGTTATATAACTATTCCCTATGGAATTAAATCGGAGAACATCAGTATTGTTAACATTTTTAAAGAAATCATATAAATCAGTTATTTTTGCTTCACTTTTTTGTGATGGCTTACCATTTAAGATTTTCCAATATTTTCGTGGGTCTTTACTTTTTACATTTCGCAATTTCTTAATATTTGAGCGAATATCTTTATTATAAAATACATTTAATGTATTTTTATACCTTTTTGCAGTTCTCTTCAGAGTTTCTTCATTTTCATTATTCTTTCTTAATTTATATAGGTACTTGGCAGTGTGAAATTGCTTCCTGGCATTTTTGCACTTTGGTCCAAACCAAGTCTTCGAGTAAGGTTCAGTAGTTTTTGTATTGGTATCTAGTTTCGAGTAGCCGAAGGTTTCACATGACGTCCTTAGGAACAATGACGATATATCATTAACTACATCTTCACCCTACCCTGTGTAAAGGTCGTATCAAGTAAAATGTTATCAAGAGTATTGTGTTTATTTTGCAGTTTTTGTTTATCAATATTGTCAACGAATTCACTTGCTTTAGTTTTGTCCCAAAGTTTACTAGGTGGCTCTTGTCCATCATTGTCATTGTTGTATTTATAGGTAAGATTTATGGCAAATTTGTATGCCAACGGCGCAAACACTTAACACCTTATTAAGATTGTTTGCACAAACACATCGCTCAGTTACACCTAGTCACATTTTAATTGTCTTTGTTATAACCGATCATGAATACACAAAAATACTTTATCGGGACCTAGAAATCATTACGCTATAACCGATTTTTCATTATATCCGATTACGTCATAAGCGAGTGGTGTTACAGTTAAATAAAGAAGGGACTCATTCGGGGATTTGTTTTTGTTACGCTATAACAGAGTTTTCGTTTGAAGCGAGTTCGCTATTAGTGAGTTCCACTGTATATGGGAATTGAACATATTCCCATATGGGGACTAACTAGTGTATGGAAATGTCACACTTAAAAGGACTCATAAGGGTTTAGAGAAGTCAGCATATATCCTAAGTGAACTCACCAGTGAGAAGTAGTCTTCTAAGGCTTTCTAAAGACCAACTTGTGTATGAAACAATCAATGAAGGTCATATGAGGACCTCGGCAATGCTCAGTAGATTATACAACGCCCTATGAAAGGCTAAATAAGCGTTGATTTACTTACGACAGTCGTATTAACTCTGCGGTAAAATGAATCGGCATCGGCAGCAGTCATATTTGGGTCTACAGGGACCATCAGTGTTAGGAACAAATCATGAAGGCATTATGTGGGGGACTCGGAAGCGCTGGGAGAAGTCATTCAATCTCTTCTCGGAGATTGACCTGTGTTTGATGCAGTTGTCTTAAGCCATACGAGAAAGTCAATAATGTTTGTAGCAGACATATAATGGTCTATGTACGCATCACCATCGTTGAAGTGGTCATACGAAGTTGTTTTAATTAGACCATATTGTTAGACTCGTGTGTACTGGAAGAAAACCTATAAGGATCTATAAATGACTCATCAGAGTTGGAATTAGTCATGCAAGATCCTCTGAGGTACTTGTCTTACTATGTGACTCGGGAATGTTGACAGCAGGCATATAAGGATCCTAGGAAGACTTATCAGTGTTCGTTACAGTCATATTAGTGTACATGTACATGTATATGAAGGACGCATCAGTCTTGAAAGCTGTTATCAAAGGTCCTCTTGGACTAATCAGTGTTGGGAAACAGCAATGAAGGTCTACGGGAGACGCATCAGCGCAGAAGTTGTCTTAGTCACTGTGAGAAGTCATCAGCGTTGGCTACATCCGTCACATGTCAACTAGGTGACTCATCAGAGCTGAGATTACTTATCCTAGTCCCTGTGGGGACTTGCAAGTGTTCAAAACAATATTCCATCGATGTCACAAGGTACTATTATAGTAGATTCAATAATATTGGGGAACTTTTATTCTATGAAATGAAAGGTCTCACCATTTCACCTATCCAATTTGATGCACACTTTTTTATTAACACTTTCCTTGCAAATATTCCTTATTATATCAATATATAGAACTACCTCGATAGAAAATTGATAGTTAGTGGTTCAGCAAATTATGGCAAGCATCCTGAACGCCATCTTGGATTTCACCTCTTTCCCCTAATCAATTTTTTGAGGACATTTTTCTAAAGTCCGCCCAGGTTTGAACTGGTCATTGGTGGTACAATTGTTTTTGTTGCAATTTGTCTTGGGTTATGCCTATTTTGAACCTATTTTGACTGGACTAACATACCATCAAGTACCGTTAGCCTTGCAATCAACTCTAGTTTACTCCATTTCATTGCTTCTTTTTAGCTATCATGCCGCTGCAAATTAGGATAAAGGGATGTTCAATATCAATCAGCGTTAAGTAGACTCACAAACTCACAAACAATATTTACATATATTAATTCAA
Organism: Spisula subtruncata; assembly: GCA_963678985.1. NCBI lineage: Eukaryota > Metazoa > Mollusca > Bivalvia > Venerida > Mactridae > Spisula > Spisula subtruncata. Next base: position 29,080,186 of record OY787663.1, on the reverse strand, counting down.
TTTGTCATCTCATCGTGCTGTTAAAGACTTGTTACCTCTCAGCCATATAAATATATTCTTTCTCTAGGAACTGGCTCCATAATTAAATCACTTAATATGGCTAACACATTGAGTGTAGACGAAGTAAGGCGTCAACAATATTATGGTTTGTCGTACCTATAGACCGTTACCAGCATTGTTATGAAGATGCGGTCAATATTCCATTATCGTTTTATATACATGTAATACAAGTGAGATACAAACAACACTTTCTGTATAAATAAAAATACATTTTCAAGCAAATGTATAAATGTTTACTTTGAATTATGATATGTCTCGTCAGTATTAATGCTTGGCAAACTGCGGGCGAACTACTTTGGTTGTAGTTCAGTATTGTAAATCATACGTAATAAACCACACTATAGCACGTTATACATCTCAATTCAATGAGTACAAATGTATTGCCACTTTAATGTCCATTAAATAAACACTCTTTCTGTCAGATGTATTGGTACAAGTCACGTGACGTCTAGAAGTCTGTATAAATATCAAACACACTATGTGCAAAGTTTCTCCAGTATGGTCGTCGTCATTTATCCCTGGAGTGTTAGTACAGTGTGCAAAGCGAGCAAGGGAGAGGCATCCAGAACACACACTTTGTCAAATCATTAACAAGTGCAGTGATACTGATCATTTTCCGGACGAATTTGATTTGACAGTGCCACAACTATTAAGTTACGATTCCCATTATCCAGGGACGATAACAATACTAGACCGGAACAGAAACACATTCAAAACCATAAATAAAATCTGTGGACCCCAACTGAATTCGAAATGTTAGCCTCACGCAATTAGGAAAGTACCATTAGCCTATCAGGAAATTGTCCTCAATCGACCAAACACCTGAATGTCAGAAGATACACGTTTGCATACTTAAATAAGGACATGAATGTCAGAGTTGCAATAAAGTAGCCGTACACGCCAATACTGGATTCTATCACAGCTTTACGAGACAACAATATAGCGATATGCATGGATACAATTGATAACGAAAGTTGATGACCACTTTAAACCATAGTATCAACGAAAATTTTGACATAATTTCTTATCGTATCAAGTCCTAGGAACATCCTCTCCTGGGTACCACAACTGTATGTTATTAGTCTGAATACAAACTGTTTAACATTCAACCAAAATATATGATGAGAACTCGCACAGACAACTAATAGAACACAATGCACTTAAATATCACATACACAATAAAAATACGTCACATGGGCAACCATAGAAAGGAGTAAGATAACTGGAAAACTTCATTCACCTAATGAACTAGATGTATATATCAGTACATTGGTACTTCCTGTAATTTACATGCACATCAAAAGAACGAAACTGGAAAACAAGATATGAAGCCGATAGTCAAACATGCCTGCAAACATGAACAATTTAAAAGAACAATCGTTCAACAGCATCCAACAATATAACAGTACTTAATGATTCAGATGCAATTCTCGGTCATGTTGCCAACCAACACCAGAGGCTGTAAATGTCATTCACATAACAAGCTTTGTATGCGTACATTATTAATTTCAGGAAATCGTATAGCGTATAGTAAATACATGGTTAGACGGAAACGTGATTTTGGTCAGGATTTAGACGATATTCTTCTCGCTGTGCTTATCCGGTAGCTTATATCACTTGAGACAACACGACTCAAGTAAGAGAAATGTATTTACACTTGGTGTTTATTTTCATCAGTGTCATCTGGTCATTTCTATAGTATTAATAGAATACTACAAATTTTTGTTCATATGACGAATGTGGCTTACAGAGAAGGGTGATATTTAATTACATTGTAATTAGTTATTTCCGTTGTGTGTTTACTTCCTCATGATTTCTGTGTTCTGTTATTTCTGTGTAGTACAGTCCGATTTGTTATTATATTTATACAACAGCCATTACTAGTAATATAATCAAGTACATACAATGGACGCAACCGACCAAGCAAATCCGCTTTCGAGACACGGGTATCCAGTGGGGAGCGGTGGCCTAGAGGTAGGGCGCGCGCTTCGTGATCGAGAGGTCCCAGGTTTGATCCCCCGGTTGACGTCTCTGAGCAAGCCTACATGCTGAACTCTACCATGATGTGAAATGGTACCAGTGAGGCAGTGTCTATTCCTGGGCGCCGCAGATCGATGTTGGTTGGATGAGCGGTTGGTATAGTCAATCAATTAAAGCAATTACTGTGATGATATTCCGACAAACTATATTAATGCACATATACTTAGGAAATAGATCTTAGTTTTCCGTGATATACCGGCCAATATCTCACGGTTTGGAGTTCATATGCGTAGGAATTAATCACGAAGGCCGTAGGCCTGAGTGATTAATAACTATGCATGTGAACGACAAACCGTGATATATTGGCCGGTTTATCACGGAAAACTAAGATCTATTTGCATTCTAACACGTGTAATATGCGCAATTTCATATGGACTCATTTTTATTGCAGAGTGATGCGTTGTTTGTCGTGTTGCTGTAGACAACTTCCGCTGTTTAAAGTATAAAACCTCCACCCCTGGAATATTGTTTTTTGCTCATTTCATTTAAACAGAGGCATAACTAGAGCTCATTCCAAACTATGTATGTCATAAAAACTAAAATGAATCGATAAATGCATTTGCTGTTGCAATAATACGGATATAATTAAATAAATTAAGAAAGAACGCTACGCAAATAAAAGTTCGCACAACGTCACGTTTACGTTGACGCCAAATAAACGTCATAAATCCATGACGTCATTTGATAAACAAGACGTAAATTCCATTCATAAAAAGCGTTATTTATACGTGGGAGGTAATTCAACAGCCAAAAAGTAGTACGGCAAAAACTGTGATATACCGGAAATTTAACCACGGTACAGTCCTATACGTTTACACGGTGCTAAAAATAGACTGTGTTAGAATGAATGTTTAATTAGTTTGAATTCTATGTTTATGCCAATCATCAAAACCCAAATCATTTATTGATTATGAACGGTTGCCACAAGTTGTTGTACTTTTATGTGTCTCGCATGATCTAAATGTACGTTATACATGCATGTGAAAGGTAAACAAATGATACCCGCGTGCCATGATATGGTTGTGATAGACAGGAACAACTTATATTCGAATATGACACGAACTCGAAGTTGTACATGGGGCATAGATATCGTGATATTCACACATTGTTTTAATGAAATAATGAAAGAGTGGAGAAATACTTACAAGAAGGTTAGCGGACAATCACGAACTATTCATTACCAGTCATCAAGGTACCAGAAATACATAATCTAAATATTTATTAATTATCATTGACAACCATCAACAAAATAGCCCTGTAAGAAGCAAATGGAAGTAAGACAAACTTTTATCCAAACAGTTCATTAATATTTATCAGAGCCTTTTAGTACTTCAGCTGTACGTACAAGGACCACTCATTACACAAATAAGCTGTCCGAACAGGATTAATTCGCAAACAAATGCTGAAGCCTCACTTCATACTAATGGGGCAAGTGACATACCTATAGCTCGAATATGAGCTTGTTGTGAATCTATTGTGCCATAGTTGATGGACATATCCATTATTATGGACGTTATTACATATGAGATGACATACTTGGTCAGCATGTAAAATATAAACAATATAACAGTTGATTCTTCTCGGTAAGGCCATTTATCAGCATTGTTACGCTGTTATAGAGCTTGTATTCATCACTTGTAGTAACCTTTACTTGATATACTGACCTGTCAAAGACGGCCAGAAAAGGGTCAGAAGAAATAATATTTCTTTCAATGGAGCATTTGATGCTCTTAACGATATGGTATTACTATCGTAGTGTTATTGTTGTTGATCGTATGTAGTGATTATATTTGGTTAGAGCAATTCAATCAATTATAAACATATTAATATTCAGTTGTTCAACATTGCATCAATGTCTACTTATGCCAATTTTCATGAAAATATACGAATGTTAACTAACTTTTTCAATCATTTAAAATTTGTTGCGTTTTTAAAGTCTCTCACTGCATACGATTTCAAGTAATAAGTGCAAACATTTACGCAAAATTATTGAAGATTGAACGTAAGTCGGGACACAATATATCCAATATAACGAGAACCAGAATGAATAAAAATACAAAACGGTCGTTAAGGTTTGATGATTGATTATGTCAACAAGTCTAAAACAATAAACGACGGTCTGAAATAACATGCGACGGTCATAAAAAAAACAGTGCGTGTTAAAAACTCTTCACTTACGTTCATACTTGCCATTTAAGGTTGCCCTGCCTTGGCGTAGAAATAAGCCAAAACTTACGACAGAAAGTGAACTAAAATATCTTTGTAAAACGTATTTACGCAAATATTGTCGACGTACGCAATATTTAAGGACAACTTAGGGTTACGCTAGCGTAAATGCTTTGATAAAACAGTACCCAGATGGATATATTCTTACTTTTCTTTTAAATCATTTTTTTTTAAAAAGCACATTATCACTGCGGTATAACGTACACCGGATATTGCTTGTAAAGTGAGTATTATTATCAATTTTAAGGACATGAAATGGAGACCAGGGTGAGTTTAGAGACGAATTTTCCAAATTACTGACTTCTTATGCATATCCCAATTGAGTTTTAACTTCTTCGGGCATTTTGGTAACTTTATAGCACACTATCGTATATCAGATATTCGCAGAAAGGTTAAAATGAACAAGTATTATGCCGTTACTCACTCGCAAATATTGACTGCAGTACTTACAAGTTTCTGGAATGGTTGTATTACCAAATTATAGATTTTTTGAACTGGCCGTTTTGTTTATATTGAACCCCAAAATGTTGTGACCAAATTTCATAAATATTGTTCGAAAAACAACTAAGATACACCCCAAAACAGATACGCTTGTAGTATTGCTGTTTAGTGTACAGTAGTCTAGGAGCTGGTGACCAGAAATTCAAATTTTATTTACCCCATCTGGTAGAAAAAGTCCATTGGTATTTATCGAATAATAAATACATTCAGGCTTCAGAAAAAGGTGGATGCCAGATCTAAAAGTGGTGCAGATTTTTTTAACAGGGGCAACAACTCTTGCTTACGAGCTAATTTACGAATACACATGACATTCTTAATTCTGGTGTGAAATTTTTGTTTATGTATACATTGTCATATATTTGGGTGGATATTATTCAATTAATGCTGTGCATAAAATGGACATATATAACTGACCAGTTTGAGGTCAAGGTCAAGGTCATTTCAAGGTCAAAGTGAGAAAAATAGCTAAAAATTGATATTTCACCTCAGTTCTTTCTTCGTATAGCATATGTTTGGAATCAAATTTCGTTATTAAAATGATAGCCGTGTTGGTAAGTACATATTCTTCCATTATAAGCCATTTGTTTAAAGCAAATAGTCATTTCTTTGTCAAAATAGCAATTTAATACATGCACATGCTGGCCGAGAAGGCATTCTTTCGACCATCCCTGGTATTCTATTATCTAATATGATTAAATTGTTCATGTATATATTGCTACATATTTGCATTGATATTATTCATTTGATTATGGACATCAAATAGACGAACATAATTGACCTTTCTTGGGTCAAGGTCAAGGTCAGTTCAAGGTCAAATCGACAAAAAAGCAAAAAATGGACATTTCCACTCTGTTTTTCTTCGTATAACAATTGATATGAATATAAGTTGCTTATTAAAATGATAGCTGTGTTAGTTAGTTCATATTCTTTCATTATAAGTCATTTGTTTAATAAACAATTTCATTTTTAGTGTGAAAATAGCTAGTTTGCATATGACAGCTTACGAAAACCTTGCACGACAACCCCTGACATTCTATGATATAATGTGATGTATGTGTTTGTGTATGTAGTGAGACATACATCATACATGAATATTCAGGGATACTACCAGTATTCATTTGATTATGAACATCAAATGTAAAAACATCTTAAATAAGTTTGTGGTCAAGGTCATTTCAAGGTCAAATTTAGAAGAATAGCTTCAAAAACGAGTTTTCGTCTCAGATCTGCAGTTCTTATTCTCATGTATGTTTTGGTATTATTGAATATATGAATGGACATTGTAATATCAATATCCTATTCAAAGTTGTTTAAAATACTGACAATTTTAAGGTCAAGATCAATGTCCTTTCAAGGTAAAACTGTGTTTTGTAATAATGCAGTTACAATTTATGTGTTGGCTGATTTGTTCTTTTTAAAAGCAGCAATACGGAACATTTTGTACCTGTGTTTACTTATAGATGTAATAGTTGGTGTGGGTGTGTACTAATGAATTGAAATCTATTCTGTTAGCTGCGAGTGTTATGAAAATGAGGAAGTATGTTGCTTAACATACGTTATTCTGTATGTCGGCCTGTCGATAGATCAAACGGTTTCCGAGCAAACATCTTCCCAGTGATTGATCCTACTATCCTAAGCATTTTGGTAAATTGGTTGGTATGAAACAGCAGATGGCAATGATCCTGATATCAGAAGGTCAGGACAACCATAGTCTTTAAATGAACGAATACACCAAATGGTTCCGACCAATAAATTCAGAACGATTGTGCCTAGGATATCAATTAGAGTTTAGTCACCATCATTAGATGCCCCATTGATTACAAATATCTTTGCACCAAAAATAAGGAATTGCATTGATGTACCAAATATGTTAGTCAACCTATATGGATTAGGATGGGTGTACTGTAGGGTAGTGAGAACCCCTTAAAGTCTGATATGGATGTGGCGGTACTTTATTGTGATGTATATTCGATGGGAGATTAGCTGACCGATCTGGCAAATGATAATGCTTACCATCTAGGATAAGGATAGCTGCACAAAGTAGAGATTGGTAACACATTATGGTCAAGTCTATAATCGCTTACATGGTGGTGAGCTTTGAATAACTGTACAATACAGTTGTTATTACCCAATATGGTATGAGGTAACTGTACTCAGTGATAGTGGGTACACTCATAGGCCATACCAGTAGGGCCTATATTTTGCAGTGAAGCATATCAGATAACGCCAGATATGACTGTACTGTTTTAGAATACATTTGGAATTCAATAACATAATTTGAAATTCAGAATGGCTAAACCAATCATTTGATATTCAATAACTTAAGTTGAAATCTAGATTGGCTAAACTAATGATAGATACTCGTATGTACCCCACTAAGTGAAGTGTGCTTTATAAAATAAGAACGAAAACATTTGGTAAATAGGCAAACTGTTAAAGTACCAGCCTGCTTTGCGTGTTAAGTATCATACAGTATCAAATGATATCTGGCTCAAGATGTGTGGCTTTGGATAGCTATACATGTACATGTACTTGGCAATGAGGAGTCCCGCATATATTATAACCTGAAAATGGCAGTACACCGCGGAGTGGAGCAGCCCTTATGGCCTGGTATGGACATGCAATGCTGTGATACCTATTCCCAAGGGTCTTCGGTATCTGTATCCTATAGCCATGTCTACCTATTAGGAATTGGGAGGGTTCTACTTTGTATTAATGTGTATCCTGTAGAACCAGGTATGGCTGAATGATGTGGTGGTACGTACGATGTCGTAAGGCTTCTAGAATACCATGTCGTAGTGGATACATATACGCTATTAGGCCTCAGATGGTTATACACGATTATGGTACTACTTTGTCTGGGGTGCCTATATTCCGTTATGTTAAATGCACGTATCTGTGACATTATTTACTTATTGTAGTGCTTAATCACTTTGGTCATTGCAGTGGTGACTACACTAAAGGAGTCTTACTAGTATTTTTCATAGGACCAGGACTGTCGACCCTTAATGGTGATAAGTACCACTTAAGAATCTAGTGTGGTTCAAAACACTGTTAGTAACAGTTTTCACATGATCAATTTCGTACACATTACTACTAAGTACGGGTACCAGATGTCTATGTTGGTACATATCACTGTAAGGCATATACATATCATAACCAATTCAGTACTAGCTACCACAAATAAATTTCTCATCACAGACCGTAATGATACTCAATAACACCTTAGATTGTAGCTAGACTTAATGTGTTATACAATACACACCACTGCACTATACAGGCATCGAATGTTATGAACATATTATGTGTTATGCCAAGTCAATAATATGATTAGGCGTCGATGATGTTGTGAAATTCCCGCCAGTCATGATGCGTCTGTTTAATCCCCTGTATCCCCCGGGCAGGCAAAACATTGACTAGTGCCACATTATTACGTACAACAACTGCCATCCTAGGCCTATGATGTGCTCATCACCATGTTATTCAGTCATTTCATACCTGATTTTTAACTATCACTGGATACACCTATCACAGGCCGCGTACGTATAATGTTTTGGTGGGTATGCCATATTGTCCTGGTGAATGTGAACAACAGTGTGTCATAGAGAGCTACAAAAAGTAGTTCATGATGGGTCTTCAAAGAGTCCGGAAATCCTGATGGATTTAATGATATATGCATTTACATGAGATCCCTTCCAAGCAGTGCCTCTGTGAATAACTGCGTATACAAATATTCCAAGACTGGCATAAAATAGACTGGTATAGTGCTTTTGCAAGCATTTATACGTAGTGTTGCCTACTTGCTTGAACGTAAACAAAATAAATGGTCGTTTAGGCAGTATTGTGTACAGTCCATTTGATAAAAAGTGAGACAAATCAAATTTGCACTTTCCTAATAAAGTTGAATTCAAATCATACGTGAGAATTACAAATACAGAAAGAAAACAAGCCATTTTTAGCTATTTACTCACTTTGATCCTGAAACGACCTTAACCCAAAAGTGATTTTAGATGCTTGTCCATTTGATGCCCATAATATAATGAATAGTAACCGTGAACATATGACTCCCTTCATAAATAAACACATAAATCACATTAGATCATATAATCCCAGGGACTGTTGTAAAAGTTTTCGTAAACTGTCACATGCACAAAATGGATATTTGAAAAATAAACTTAACATTTTCATTAAACAAACGAGTTATAATGAAGGTACATGAATTAACCAATACAGCTATCATTTTAATAAGCAAATTAGATGCATATCATATGATATACGAAAGAAAAGCAGAGTGGAAATGTCCATTTTGCTATTTTTCTCGATTTGACCTTGAACTGACCTTGACCCCAGAAGGTGAATTATGTTTGTCCATTTAATGTCCATAATCAAATGAATAATATCCATGCAAATATGTAGCAATACATACATGAACGTTCAAATAATATTAGATAATAGAATACCAAAAGAATGCCTTCTCGGCCAGCATTCATACGAATTAAATGGCTATTTTGACAAATAAATGATTTTTTCATTAAACAAATGGCTTATAATGAAAAAATATGAACTAACCAATACGGCTATCATTTTAATAAGCAACTTATATTCATATCAATTGTTATATGAAGAGAAACCGAGTGGAAATGTCCATTTTTTGCTTTTTTCTCGATTTGACCTTGCACTGACCTTGACCTTGACCCAAGTAAGGTCAATTATGTTTGTCCATTTGATGTCCATAATCAAATGAATAATATCAATGCAAATATGTAGCAATATATATATGAGCAATTTAATCATATTAGATCATAGAATACCAGGGGTGGTCGAAAGAATGCCTTCTCGGCCAGCATGTGCATGTATTAAATTGCTATTTTGACAAAGAAATGACTATTTGCTTTAAACAAATGGCTTATAATGAAAGAATATGTACTTACCAACACGGCTATCATTTTAATAACGAAATTTGATTCCAAACATATGCTATACGAAGAAAGAACTGAGGTGAAATATCAGTTTTTAGCTATTTTTCTCACTTTGACCTTGAAATGACCTTGACCCCAAACTGGTCAGTTATTTATGTCCATTTTATGCACAGCATTAATTGAATAATATTCACCCAAATATATGGCAATATATGCATAAACAAAAAACTCACGCCAGAATTAAGAATGCCATGTGTATTCGTAAATTAGCTCGTAAGCAAGAGTTGTTGCCCCTGTTAAGAAAATCTGCACCACTTTCAGATCTGGCATCCACCCTTTTCTGAAGCCTGAATGTATGTATTATTCGAAAATACCAATAGACTTTTTCTACCAGATGGGGTAAATAAACTTTCATTTTAAGGCCCTTTTGAAACGTGGCTCCTGGACTAAGAGTATTGCACATAGTTCAACGTTAGTGTACGGAGAGTATATGGCTTAATAAAATGAGTAAATAAAGTATGTAAATAGACAGTTTTGTCGTATTATTACGTCTGCTTACCAATTAAGTCATGTCTTATGAGTTATACGATATAATAAGAATATTCTTAAATGATTATGTTCAAATATTTCAACCGTCATGCAGATGAATGCTATTAACAACATATAATGCTGGATTGTTTGCCCAAAGTGTTCTTGTACAAATGGGATATTTAGCTTGGATATATGCAATTCTTTCAGAGTCATGCTTATGGTCAGATGGCAAATAAGGGCATTCACATCCATATATACACACCAAGGTTTATTTTAATAAATTTTAATATATTTAATAAAAAAAATTATAATCTCTCTACTATTACAGATGCTGTAATGAGGTTCCTTTGCTATGACTTACATTCAACGTTGCTAATTTAAAGTATTGGACATTGTATTAGTTTTGCGTTTGCCTGATGCAATTGCTCAGCTATAACTCTTTTTCGTATGTGAAATACACAGTTACTTATAGAGGTTTCCCATAAAATTCAGGGAGGACTTGGAGCTAGGATTAGCCTGCTACATTAATTGTTTCATGTTGTCCATACATTCCAATCTAAATAGGTACATATTTATATAATATAAGTTATTTTTATAAAATACCGCTGATTATACCTTGTATTTGAGTGACAAATAGTCACTGCAAGTAAAAGCAATACTCTGTACACGATACAGCAATACTCCGTACACCAGAGAACAACTATATAGCAATACTCTGTACGTCATTTTCGATTAGTTTCGGATACTACATTTGCAATATGATCTTTGTAACAAGAATGACCATTCGCTCGATTCAAGTTGAGTATTTTAACGAAAAATATAAACAAAAACATCTAATTTCGACAGATCGAGCTTACTTTCTGCGTGAGTAACGATGCGAGTTTGGTCTTTTAATCACCCTTTTAAGAATTTCCTGGCAATTGACCGGTTGCACAGGCTAGGAAAATTTATGGAGGAGATAGTTTTGTATAAAATGTACATTAAACACACTCAGAAAAACTAAAAATCATCTCTGAGCTTACCCATGTCAACACTAGAATGTCGCGAAAATTGATAATATTACTTATCTTGCTAGCAATATCCGGTGTACGTTATACCGCAGTGATTATTCAATATTTGACCTGTCTCTGCATGTAGTGTAAATACGGTAGTCATATTTCACTTAAGCCGTTGTCAGCCTGCGTCACTGTTATTAAAACAAGATTTTGTCAATATTCACCATTTATCACATTGGTGTAGATTAGGAGTGGTCAACAACGCAGAACCGTTTCATCAAAGAAAGACCGGTCGAAACAAAAGTATAGCATGGGCGTAGGAGCGTTTAAACATTAGGGGTAATTTTTTTTATAAAGTTTATTATTCTGCGGTTATTTGGTTTAGTAATTACGTGGTAACAGGAAGTTAATCAGTTCAAGTATAAGGGGGTCCGGTCCATTTCCCCTGGAACATTTCCTAAGCAATGGATCGATCTGGAACATTCTAGGCGTTCTGAGGTACCTTATTTGGTATTTAAAATGACCGAAATACAAAGATTTTAAGTTCTTACATTTAACCCAATTAAGTGCTTGCACAAAATGTAAATTGCTCGATTTGGAGATTGTAGCTTAAAGTGAAAAGTTTATTTCAAAGGCTTTATATCTAATTGACAACATCTCAACGTAATAAAGGAGCTTTGTGGATGTTAAGAGTACAATGTATGTCAGGAGTGTATCTTTTTGCAAACAATGGGTGTTGACATATTTTTGTATGAAAAGAAGTTAGCGTGCGAGCGAAGCGAGAAAAAAATATTTTATACGTTTTCACCAATAACTAAATGCAAATTGCATAAAACGATATATATTAGGTCTAAAATTATACTTTTCGTCTGAATTATTGGGGACCCAAAAGATATGTTGGCAACCCTGTCCAGACATTGGGGGCCTGACCCCCCGTGCTCCCTACACCCATGTATTGGGAAGGTCTTGTACTCGAGAAGTGAGTTCGGTATCGATACTAAGTAAATACATTGCACAACAAGAAATGGACATGACAATAATATATTGATATGTTTTGTAATTTGAATTTCAGACATTTCTTTCTTTATATTCAATTTCGTTAAAATGTCTTGTTGAAACTCTTTGTAGGCCATTACGATAGTAGAAATATAATAGCTAACCTCGTAAATATTTCCACAAAACTTAATTTAGCACTCACACAATATAACAGGGAGTGTCACATAACGTCTTAGTGTTTCGAAAGCACTTGTACGAGAGGCGGCCCACTTATATTTTAACAGTTTTGAACATCCCATGTTTTCAACATGACAAAGTATAGTCGAAAAGTCTTTATTCAATCGTATACATCAATAAGTCAATTAACATATACTTCCATTTTTTTGTATTTGTAATTAAGTTAGAACCAAAAATTCACATTTTTGTACGGGTATCTTTTTGAGCTTTTTTAAATAAAATAATCAAAAATGTTGTGAACATGTATCGAGTTTAATCAATGTTGCTTTATCCGTAAGATTCCAATTCTTTGGATGCAGCATTGTTGGACTTTGGTCCTTACTATTCTCGTGCAACAAACATGAAATACGTGTTCTTTAGGTACCGAATAGTGTGATTGTGTTGGTGTATGGTGCTGAGCGTTGACTAAAACGCCATGATTCGGAAGTTGTCGACAGGAAAGCCAGGTGGGATATATTTTGTCCAAAAACGTGTTTGAACATAAATGGTATACTATCGTGCGCTGATTTGTCCGTTTGTAGAATTAATATGAGTTCTATTTGATAAGTTATAACAAACAACAGCACATGTTATGAAACAGGCTGCAAACGCATGAAGCTAAGTAGGGTCGTTGATATTTCTCATATAGTAGACTGATCGTGTACCGTAAATATCTCAATGGTAATGTATTGTCTAATCAGAGGTGACAAAGTTATCGATATAACCGTTCTGTTGTTGTAGCTTTGGTGGTTAATGACGATTGTGTCCTTTCAATTTTTGTTTTGTTTTTGCGCTGGTGAAAACCGATATTTTCGGAGTTTCGCATGTAATATGTGAGAAATTTCTGTTTTGTAAGGTACAATGGAAACACATACCTTCGTTGAAAACCACATTTTAGTTATTTGGTTGGTCCTAGTCATCATACATCCAATGAGTACGATTATCAAACAAATAGTCACTTTTTGGCATTTTTAATATTTTGTGTTAGTTTACTTATGGGCGCAACAAGACAAAAACAACTCTTCTAGTGACGAGTACTACTGATTGTCTTCACAAAAAAGGTTCATCAATGTTTCTTCAACTTCCTCTTGGCGATTCGTTGGGAGTGTTTGACCTTCAAAAAGCAAAAAGCAACATCCTCTACAGAATTGGCAATTTCGGTTGGAACCGTATTGCAAATATCCAAAACAAGTATTGTTGATGATGCCTGACGACACATTATTTCTCACTGTCCAAAAGAGATATTTCATTTATATCGGGTTAGATAGAAAATATCAGACATTCAGCACTGTTCAAATATAAGTGGGGCACCTCGCGTAATTAATACGACCAAAGAGTTTTACAAGACAATCGACGTCAGATTTAGCCGGGACGTATGCAAATTCATACTTTGTTGAGAGAACTTACAAACGACTATAACTCCGATTCTAGCCTTGCAGACATTCACTAACACCGATAATTGTAATTACAGAAAAGGCATCATACGGCTGATCGAATCCCCATACATAACATAATAGCCACAGCACTCGAAGGACCCATCTCACAAAGTAAATAGACGTTCGTAGTAGATATTTTAAGTATCTTTTTATCCCACGAATGTACCAGTCTCTGTAGGAGGCCGGACATCTATCGGGACCGGAGAAGAAATTATCGACAAAAGCGCCAATATGGATTCGTTTAAAGGTACTTGTCATAGAATTGTTAGTTTCTGGATTGTCAACTTGATAATCTTAATTGGAATCAACACTGATTGACTTGATAGAAACAGGCTTTGTGTATGACACACGTTTATGATGATATTCGCACCCTAACTAGTATTATTTGTCTTTTTCCCATAAAACTCCCACTCTGATGCTTAACCTCTATATATTGCAAATATATATATACTAGTCAAAACTTCCAACGCAACACTGTATATAATAGTAAATATTTATTTTATTTGTAGATAGAATGAAGGATTTTCTTTACAATAAAATAGGCCAATCAGTTCATCACAATATTGCAATAAAACTTTTTACAAATATTGTACCAGGACGACGGAATTTTTATCACTAGCACGTGACAACACTAATTCAAATTAACGACGTTAACAACAATACTGTCTAGTATCTGGTATGTCCTCCTTGTGCATTAAGAACTGCTTGACACCTACGTCTCATTGAGCTTATTAAGCGCCTAACAAAGGCTATCGGAATATTGGCAAACTCCTGAATAAGAGCGTTAGTCAAATCTTGTAATGTTTGGGGCGGAACCTGACGTCGCCCAACCCTCCTATCAAGTTCATCCCAAAGATGTTCTATGGGGTTTAGATCCGCTGAGTAGGCTGTCCAAGGCAGAGTGTCAATGTTGTTATTCTGAAGAAAATTCATACAAACACGAGCAACGTGAGGACGAGCATTGTCCTGTTGGAATATGACGTTTCCGTGATTGACGCCAACGTACGGAAGAATGGCGTTGCGTAAAATATGGTCACGACAGGTCAGTGCGTTAAAATTGCCCGGAATGACGACGAGTCCAAGCTTATCATTATGGGTAATGCTACCCCACACCATAACGGATCCACGTCGAAATATGTCTGCTTCCACAACACAGGCCTCACTATATCTCTCACCTCGACGTCTATAAACATGTAAACGACCATCTGTCTTCTGCAGGGTAAACCTTGATTCGTCTGAAAATATGACGCGATTCCAATGAACAGCTTGCCATCTTCTATGTGTAGTGCACCAAAGTACACGCGCCTGGCGATGTCTAGGCTGTAACACAGGTCCAATATAAGGACGTCTGCAAAGAATACCTCGCTCGCGTAATCTATTTCGGACGGTCTGATCACTAATTGGTCTATTATGCGTGCCAATAACTACCAGTGCAGTTGTTGTGGCTGGTACATGTAATGATCTGCTACGAAGATGGCGCAAATCGAATAGCATTGTCTTGCTGTCTGCTTGTAACACGTCCACGGCTACGTCTTGGCAAGTCGGCTACGTCACCTGAAACGTCATAAAGAAACAGAACTAAGTTATGAAAGAAATAATTAAAATTGGTGATAGAACAAACTAAAACAATTTTAAAAAAAACAGTATTTGTAAATACGGAAGCTTACCCGTTTGGTTGAATTTATCCAATAGCCTGGAGATAGTTGACGTAGAGCATCTAAGAATTCGAGCGACTTGGCGTTTTGACATACCAGCATGTAACATAACAATGGCCCTTCCGCGTTGTTCTATGCGTAATCTCGGCATTGTGAAGCTAAATTCGAACAAACTCAATGTGCTATAGTGACGGAGAAACGTTCGAGAAAAAAATCGTGATTTTTTAAAATCTCTGATTTGCACGTGATTCACGCACCATAGTTGGAACTCTAAATGTCAAAAATCGATAATGTCGATAAAATCACGCGAAAATCGTGCAGATTTCAATCACGCTCTGTTACAAATGATCTAGAATAGAACCGGTCAATTTTTTTATAAAAACTAACAATAAATGATGAAAATGCGGAAAGTTATATTGTTGCGTTGGAAGTTTTGACTAGTATATATAACATGTGATCATTGTATTCCAGAGATTACCTAATTTATTATTTATTACTGTACGGAAATATCATGGCATAAATATATGATCACTGTTGGCACAATTACAAACGTCAATATTTCGAATCAAAAAAGTAAATAATAATAAATCAGAACAGCAGCAGTCAACTGAACCTGTCGATCACAAATACGCACAGAATGTATGTTATATAAGGAGCACTGAAACAACACCACTCCAAACTCTGATAGCTTGCAGCACCAGTCAATCAATTACAAGAGCAGTAACAGCAAACAAACAATAACGAATCACATATAGACAGCTACAAAAAAATCATGTGAAATATAAAGCATACACATTGCATTGGAGACATAATGAATACCATCAAAGTAATTGTTTATATGGGTTGATTTGTCTTTAAAAAGTCACTTTGGAAACGGTTTAAATACATTAAAAACTTTGTGAACATAGACACAATATGTTTGGGGTCTATGTTACATGAACGACACAATGAATGAACCGTATACATAATGTTTGTGATTCTTTTGGCTGGGCAGGTTGTGAATATAGACACGGTACCTTGGGGGTATATGTCACATGACGGACAAAATGAGCCGACAGTTTACATTATGTTTGTGATGCTGTCGCTGGGTAGGTTATTTAAACCCATGACATAATCCAAAGAAGTCAACTACAATGACTTATAGATGCATTTAGATTGACTTACTTTTAGTTCGGCTTGAGGCAGTAAATCAATTATTCCTGTTTAACAATTTAACTAAATCAATTTTCCGTGACATTCGCAAACGGTTTGTAAATGAAAACAGTATGAGACGAAACATGACGATGCTGTAACAACATCAATTTGTGTCAATATTGATCTTTGTACGGTGTAAGTCAAGGAAGTGCTTTTCATATGTTGTATTTAGAGCAATTGTGTCATTCTTCACATTTTAGTGTATTTTGCCAAGTTCTTTGAGTTTTCTTAAGAAGAGCTTATTTAAAATATAAACTGTGTTGCATTATAATAGTATGTTTCAATTACGCACGCACACATCCTTTACTTTTAACTATCAAACATTTGTATCATTCTACATTTGTTCTTTGTTATGAACATCCATTTGTTTCTCAGAATCGTTTCTACTGTTTTCCTCTTCCAATTCCCGGGAGAGATGATAAGATAGTATCAGGATTGTTTTCCAGAATGTTCGTATTCAGTTCATATCTTTCTTAACATGGACATGTTATATGCCAGCGAATATAACTCATTGTCATCTCTAGAGACCGTTAACAGAGACGTGTTAATCACCCTGATTAGCGCATTGACTCACATACACCGATTCAGGCAAACTATTTAATATATCATCCGATGACATCCGGGGATTATGCAACAAATTCCTCTCACTAAATCTACGAGAAAGAGATTTACAAGCCAATACGATTGAGGATTTTCTTGATGACAATTTTGTTGAAAAAGTTTAAGGATGTAAGGAGGATGTGAAATCTTTTGGGACCGGGGAAGAAATCGTCGACAAAACGTCAATATGGATTCGTTTAAAGGTTTTTGCCATATAATTGATAGTTCCTGGTTACTTCATTATAACTTAAAGGTACTGAGCAGCCGCTGTTGAAAACATTCCAAAGGTACGGAGAGCTTTTGTCACATTTCGTTGTGTTGTAATCGCATGACAGTTCTAAATGTAAACTGATGTCAGTGCAATGTAAATACTGAATGGTGCATTTGACGTGTTGCTCGTAGAAATCCTTGACTTTCGTATTTAAACTCAAACGCCATACGATTGATAAAGGCGTGCTTATTGCCAAGGCTATCAGGTAAAACTAATTAAGCAACTTGAACAAAGGATCCCACAATGAAATTTTCCCACAAAGACATCAAGTGTTCTAAAGAGCTTTTACCGAGACATGATTCATACAAACATACAACTTAACGCATACATAATTTCAGTTACTTTCCAGTCTAAAGAATCATGTAGTTGGTATATTATCGTTATTACATGGTTACACACATTGAAAACGTCCAACATATTACGTGGATGAAAATGAAGTGAATAAGGTAAGGCTAAAGGAGGTTGTTCGTCGCCTATAATTCAAAATATATTAAACAACTACTACACATTTTTAAATACAAACCGTACGGATTTTG
The DNA here is from genome assembly GCA_963678985.1 of Spisula subtruncata. Taxonomy (NCBI): domain Eukaryota; kingdom Metazoa; phylum Mollusca; class Bivalvia; order Venerida; family Mactridae; genus Spisula; species Spisula subtruncata. The sequence continues at coordinate 29,062,010 of OY787663.1, read as the reverse complement.
TATTTGGTCAGAGGCCACTAAAACCAGCACGGCTGCTGATTGGTTGAAAAAGAGTAGGGAAACCCGTAAGCATTGAATTGCATACAGTGTGATTGGATAAAAATGCTTTGTTTACAATTTTAAATGGTTGTCAAAATCAAGGAATACAATGTTTTTTTGTGCAGTTTGAAACATTTGACAAGTGCCTAGCTGTATAATTTACTTTTTGGTGGCCTTTTTAGAAAATTGTGTGATTGGCAGTATTTTGGGCATTTTGGTCACTCACTGTGGGGGTAGGGATGTTTCAATGAAATTTGTGAAAAATCAAATTGACTTTGCCCATAAACTGAGGTAATTTTTTTGTCATTTATGAACTAATTAAATAAATGAATATTGATTTTTGTGCCAACACTCGATTTTAAGTATTAAATACAGTACTAGTTTTCGTTCAAAAGTGTCTTCTTACAAGGGTTATTGTACAGTTTTGGAAGGACAAACAACATAATTGTCCGAGGCGAAGCCCAGGATAATTTGTTGTTCGTCCTTCCGAAACTGTACAATAACTCTTGTAAGAAGACACTTTTGAGCGATAACAAGTTCTGTATCTGACTTATACTCCGACAAAAAGCAAAATGATCTCCAGAGAGACAATGGTTTATCAAAAATTTCTTGCACAATCCATGAACAGAGCATCGTTCGCAGCAAAGAAACTATAGTTCTAATGTAAAAATATGCTTGGCCTATAATGTACCAAAGGGATTAAGTTAACTGTCCAAAAATGTCCATTCATAGGTTTAATTAGCATGTGATTAAAATTCATGGGTGTCGGTGTGTTTATACAACTTATAAGTGCTTATAAAACACTCGCATCTAGTTTTCGGCATTCGTTGATAAAGGACTTAGTACACAAGGGTATAAATTAATGCATCTTATTTTCACAATTGTCATATTTCTATGAAAATATTTGTATTGTTTTATTTCTAATACACATAACAAGGTTATATTCATACTACCCATGTTGACGCTCACAGTCGTATTAATATATAGAATAAAGTTCACCTGATAGACAATTATAGTAACTATTTGTATTCTGTATATATTCATGTTTCTTGTACATGTAATTAATTGCACAATGAATTTTTACAGCTAAAGGAGGTTGTTCGCTTAAATTGTTACAAATACTTTAAAAAATACTGTAAAATCACTGCTTTTCTTGGGAATAATAGTTAATAAATTTTGCTTGGTATGAATATTCTGTAACTTTGCTTCAATTGCTATGATTAATTTCTACTTTTCTTTGTCATTACAAGAATGTAAATTTTGCTCCCCATTTTGCGGTTTACCAAACAATAAGCAATTTCTCTAAATTTTGTTCTGGCCTAAAATAATAAAAAATATTGGAGTTCATGGTTTAGTTATCTACACTATTGATTCGAGTAAAACGCCACAAATTAGATGGTTTTACAGTATTACAGGCTTATATTGCACTACCATTGGGTGGATTTACAATTTGCTAGCTGCATGTTTTTGACGAGTAAAAATAATTTAATTTCAATTTGACAAAATTTGTGGAAATGGTGAGAAAGACCATTTCATGGAAAGTTCAATGTAATTTAAAGGATTTTCGTAGTTGAAATCATCCACAAAATTAACGAAATTAAATCCCCTCGAATATAAATGATTTTACAGTATGTCATTTATTAAACTTTTCATGTAGTTATAAGCGGATTTGTCATGATTGACCAATTATTTTTTGAGTAAAGATTTTGTACAAACAACTTTCTTACAACTCAAAAAGTGTACACTTACGAAAATAATGTACACTTTATCAATGGAGTCATAGGGCGTATCGGAGTATAAAAACTGACTTGGGGACTTATGCTATAATGTAGGTCTATGGGAAATGCAATAGTGGTCTCTGACCTATAGCCAGAAATGGTAGGAAATGTCTCGCGCTTGTTATGTGAGTAAATTGTTGTTGTTTTGGTTTTGTTCAATACTACACATGCCTAGGTCACAGATAAAACAGGAAATATCTAGTTTAGATAAGTTTTTTGTAAATAAATACAGAAAATATCGAAGAAAAAGCTGTAAATCTAATGGGGGGCAAATCAGTGTATAATGTGGGTGGGGAGTGCTGATGGATGTAGTTATGGGAGAAAGAGGGTTAAATGACCAGATAGGACTGTGTCAACTGAAAGGGCTCACAGGATGTGGCATATAATTGTTGCACCATAATTTGCTGAAACATGATGCGCGATTCCCCCACAGGGTCTCGGCTGTCAGTTCAACTTTTGATGTCAGCGAAATGCGCAATCAAAAACTTTGCGTAATGTTGCGCATTCACTGCTTTCGTGCCAATATTTGAAATCTTGCTATTTGGCAGAACCACTATAAGACTGGCGTGTATACCGGTCGTTGTCGTTGTTGGAAGGGCCCGGCTCGATAACTTTCTCGGACGCCTTTTTCGCAACAGGGCTGGTCAGTCTTTCAATTGTTGTTGCATTTGCATACTAATTTGTTTCTCTATTTCTTTCATGTAGACTATACATATTTGCATGCCTCTTCATTCTGTTTCATATATCATCTCTTGGTTTTTTTTTTAAATTTCAGCGCGTAACTGATCACTGCTTAACTGTGTAGCTAAATGGCCGTCCACTGGTATTTCGCAGCCTTGTATAGTTTTAAACCAGAGTCCGCTTGCCCATTGTTGACATAGTGAATATGTACTGGTAGCACTGCTGGGCCTACCTGGAAAATTGTTTGTGTTTTTTTAGGTAAGCTTCTTATGACAGTTTGGTTGGTTCCCTCAACCCTTTTAGTGTTGGGGTTTAGGCGCGTTATATGTAGCCGGGGAGGGGTAAAAATATACCCTCACACTACCAAGAAAAGGTCAGACTGGTATAAGTTGTTGTACATATATATAAGACTTATCACTGCACACATGTATTATGCGAGATTTAAGGTTATTCCCATCTAAGAAATAATATTGGACATTCACTTTGTCAATTATTTTGCATTTCTCTCAAGTTTTCTGTGGTATTATTTCAGTATAAGTACCAGAGCATAGACAATAGAAAATTGGCTATTGAGGGATCAGATATGGTTCACAATTAAAACAAAATTTTTGTTTGCAATAGTTTATATTTATTAAATAATGTAAAACATAGTATTAGAAATAGAATATAATCTGCCTTTAGGTCAGAAGCCACTAAAACCAGCACGGCTGCCGATTGGTTGAAAAATTGTAGGGAAACCCGTAAGCATAGAATTGCATACAGTGTGATTGGATAAAAATGCTTTGTTTACAATTTTAAATGGTTGTCAAAATCAAGGAATACAATGTTTTTGTGCAGTTTGAAACATTTGACAAGTGCCTAGCTGTATAATTTACTTTTTGGTGGCCTTTTTAGAAAATTGTGTGATTGGCAGTATTTTGGGCATTTTGGTCACTCACTGTGGTGGTAGGGATGTTTCTATGAAGTTTGTGAAAACAAAAATATAGAAACCCAAACAGAGTGGTTATATATTGCTTGTAATTCGTAATAAATTGCTATTATTGAGCAGAAACAGGCTGTTTATTATATCAACGTTGACCTGGACCTCATTTATACCTATTTCGATGGAAAGTATCTTCGCGAAAGCTATATATAGACCACATTTCATTCCGGACTAAATATAGTCGGCGGAAACCGATTTTCTATTTTAAGTAATAGTGACCTTGACCCCAATTGTACCATTTTTTATCCCAACGTGTATCATCATTCAAGCAACGTATATAGCAAGTTTCATCCAAAAATCTCATTCTTAACGGAAGTTATTGAGCAAAAACCGATTTTATTTTTAGTAACAGTGACCTAGATATTGACCCCTGGAAATCCAACTTTTTTGTTTTTGGTGGCATATTGAGTCAAGCCACTTATACACCAAGTTTCATCATAAAATGCCATTCTAAACTGAAGTTATTGGGCGAAAAACGGCCATTTGATCACTTTGGTGGCCATTTTGAAAACCGTTGCTATGGCAACCGAAGACATAATTTTAAGTGGGTCTCATGAAAAAAATGTTTCAAATGGACCAAGGAACAGTTGTTCCAAGTTTGGTAACTTTCTTCAAAAATTAATGTTTATTGGACATTATCGCTGGACTATACAGAAATGGTTCTAAAACATGTTTCCATAAAAATATTTTACAACATTTTTTTGTAGGTGAACTTCACTTAACGATGTCCGGGTGTAAAAGCTTTTTTTAAAAGAGTTGAGGAATGTTTTTTAACATTTCATTCTATTGTATAACCATTTAGATATCTACATGTGAATTTTATACTAACTACGATAGGTGCCCAACTTATATTTGAACAGTGCTGAACATCCCATAATTTCAACATGACATTGTATAGCCGAAAAGTCTTTATTCAATCGCATATAGTATTTGTAATTAAGTTAGAACCAAAAATTCACATGTTTGTACGGGCATCTTCTCAAGCTTATTCAGGACTGAAAAAAGTAATTTTGTAAACATGTATCGGATGTAATCAATGCTACTTTATCCTTAAGATTCCAATTCTATGGATTCAGCGTTGTTTGACTTTGGCCTTTACTATTCTCGTGCAATAAACATGAAATACGTGTTCTTAAGGTACCGAATGGTGTGATTGTGTGGGTGTGTGGTGCTGGACCTTGACCAAAACACCATGATTAGGACATCGTAACCAGGAAAGCCATGTGGGATACATTTTGTGCAAAAACGTTTTTGAAGATAAATTGCGTACCATCATACGCTGATTTGCCCGTTTGTAGAATAAATATGAGTTATATTTGCTTAGTTATAACAAACAACATCTCATGTAATAAAAAAGGCTGCTAACCCATGTAGCTTAACGAATGTCAGCTTCTTGGTAGGGTCGCAGATATTTTTTATACAACTGCCTGGTCGTGTACCGTAAATATCCCTGTACTGTACTGGTACTGTATTGTCTTATCAGAGGTGACAAAGTTATCGATATACCCCGTTCTGTTGTAGTTTATACGAGGGGTGTACCAGAATAACGTAGACTTTTGTCATAACTTTTTTATTTGAGTATGTATTATCACCAAATTTGCCGTAGGCAAACCTTTTTCAGAATGGTAGAAAGTCATTTAATCTGTCGCCATAGTAACCAATAGTTGGATAGGCGGGGCAGCTAATTTTCAAACCATTTTTGACATTATTCAACAAGTCTAATTTTAACGCGACTTCGTTACATACACACGCAATATCCTTGGAACGTACGCCGTAAATTTCGACTTGATTAGGTTGACCGTTGTTGATTTATGGTGCAAGAGAAGCAACAGCTGCTGCGCGTCACCTGTGAAAATATGACGTTAGCGAAATACGCTAGAAATTGCATCAACATGAAATTTTGTGTGAGCCGATAGAAGACGCTAGAACAATCGCTTTAAATTTGGGAACCTGCTAACTCTAAATCTCTTGTATCGAGTACCTGATTTCCAAACGACACAAGCGCATCAATCGCGGTCGAGACCGAATAAAACGACCTGGGCTTACGGCGAAAACCAACGGCAATGCGACGTCACCGAGCGTTTTCTAGGACTACACCGACCTGGATCGACGTTCTGTTATAAGGTTTATATGCGACATTATTGGTAATAAATTCATTTAATTGGAATTTTTATCACATATAAGGTTGTAAATAACCATTCGTAAGTATTGTGTACGGTTTTGTCCATCTTTACAGCTACAATGTACACAGTTAGGAGCTTCACCTATCCTTATAGTTGCACCGACGTCGTGACGTTCTGTTGACGTGCCCCGCATACCGTACCCCTATATATTCCCGGAAGCTGCAGGATTCGATCCAAATAAGATACGGCTTTTAAATTTCGCCTACTTACGCAGTAAATATTACTTGCACTTCAGACAAAATTATTGTTTGTACGATGAATGATATGGAATGTATGACAAAAGTCTACGTAATTCTGGTACAACCCTCGTATGGTGGTTAAAGACGACTGTCTCCCTTTAATTTTTGTTTTGTTTTTGGACTTGTGAAAACCGATATTTTCGGAGTTTGGCACGTAATATTTGCAAATTTTCTGTTTTGGTAGTTACAATGAATACTTCTTACGTCGCTGAAAACCACATTTTAGTTACTTGGTTGGTCCTAGTCAGTATACATCCAATTGGTACAATTATCAAACAAATAGTCAAATTCTGGCATTTTTAAAAATATTTTGTTTTATTTCTTTTAAAGGCGTAGCATGACAAAAACTACCCTTCTTGTGCTACTGATTATCTTCACAAAAACGGTACAACAATGTTTCTTCAACTTCTTCTTGGCGATTCGTAGAAAGTGTTAGGCCTTGAAAATGCCAAAAGCAACATCCTCCACAGAATTGGCAATTTCGATTGGAACCGTATTGCAAATATCCAAAACAATTATTGTATATGATGCCTGACACACTTCTGACTTTTTTACATTTACAATGGGTTAGATGGAAGATATCTGACATTCAGTACTTTTCAAATATAAGTGGAACACCTCTCGTATATGTTTTACCAAGTAAGAGTGTAATTACTTTTTCAATTTCCATACAACTAGCGTACAAATGTGCTGTAAAACAAATGGAGGAAACTGCATGATAGGTAAAAGAACTCTCCGAAGGATGACACAATAAATACAAGATTGTGCATAAATATAATTGTAATGGTTATCTAGTGAATCAAAAGTGCAAACACGATTTGTTTTACCAATTATGAAGTCTAAAAATTAAAGATGTAATCCTCCCCCACGCCCACAATTAATGCAATATTTTGCCTATTGCCAATAAGTACCATATTGATAAATGCTAAAAAATATTAACTACACTATTGACATAATTCAAATTTTCTTAAAATTAACTTCAATGTATGTGTAATGTTTGTACAATAAGTTGAAAGGTGCGGTTTTGAAAATATACGGGGCTCGTACTTTTCATAAATCCATACTAACCCGATTTTCATTTACTTACCTCATATTAGTTCCTATTATCTAAAAACATAAAAACAAATTACATAGTATAATAATAATAATAATAATAACGACTTTATTTTAAGAGGCAACACAGTTGGGCAAGCCCAGTCTTCCCTGTGAGCCTCTATGGCAAAACATATTTACAAAGATAGTATGACATATAAGTAATAAACAGTCTGAAGTATAACAACACAATATGAAAGTATTATAGGTGGATTTTCCAACATGTCGCAAAGTATTTTGCCATTGAATACTATTTGGATGGATGAGATGAATAGGTATAATAGGAGTTCAACAATTAACAGTAAATTCTCTCCTAGTGATTACAACTGAACCATTTATTTCAGGCACAATACATGTAATGCTGTTATGTTTACTTATGGTCTAAAAGGTGACATGCGACAAGTCAGAAAATTCCAACTATACATTGGGAATACAACACAAAATCAAATGTATACAGAAATACAGTCACATTATTTACAAAAAAGCAGAGACATTTAAATTAAGTTTGCCCACCAGAGTAGAACCATGATAGGTATAACCTTTTGAAAGCAATTAAAGAATTTGACTGGCGAATATTCAATGGAATATTATTCCATATAACTGGTCCTGAATAGGCTAGTGATTTTCTACAAAATTCCAGACGTGGTTTTGGGACACACAGAGCGTGGTTTGAGTGTGATCGTAAAGATATGTTGTCTGATTCTTTAAACAGGTTTGACATGTATTCGGGAAAAATATTGTTTAGAGATTTATATACAAAAGTTGCCTTTTTATAGATGATGCGGTCATGGAATTTCATCTATTTCAGTTCCTGAAATAAATTATGAGAAGGTGCATCGTAAGGTTGGTCAAGAATTATTCGTGCTGCTCTTTTCTGAAATTTGTACAGTTTATTAGTCAATGTGTCACTACAGTTACCCCATATCGTGCAGCAGTAATCAAGGTATGGCAAGATGTAGGCATTGAAAAATAATTTTCTCATATGTGTAGAAAGAAATTGCCTGATTCTTAAAAGAAGGTATAACATTGAATTACATTTTTTAAGAATAAGTTCAACTTGGGAATTCCAACTTAGCTCGTGATCAACATGGACTCCTAATAATTTTTCAACTTCTGTAAATTCAATACTATGATCATTGAGTAGAAGTTTATGTTCATCACTTAAGGCAAGTCTGTAAATATTGTTTGATGGTGAGATCACCATTGCTTTAGTCTTTTGAGGATTTGGTATCATTGAGTTTCTTTGACACCAATCATGTACTGTATTCAGACTAGTCTGAAGGGTTTCACAAACAGTATGTAACGACGACCCAACTGCAGTGATAGTAGTATCATCTGCAAACATGTCTGCAGAGGAATTACGTAAGTGCATTGGCAAATCATTAATGTAAAGAATGAATAGAATGGGCCCAAGGACAGAGCCCTGGGGCACGCCTGATGTTATTTCACGTGAAGATGATAAGTTTCCTTGTATAGACACTTGTTGGCAACGTTCAGACAGATATGACTTAAACCAGTTCTGAGAACTTAGGGAAATCTTGTATTCTACCATTTTTTCAAGCAAAAGAGAGTGATTAATCAGATCAAATGCCTTAGTAAGATCCAAAAATACCGTGCCAACAAGGTGGTTTTTGTTAATAGCATCAATCCAGGAGTCAACAACAGAAGTGAGAGCAGTTTCACAGGAGTGATTTGAACGAAATCCAGATTGGGTTTGTGAGTGGCTTTCAAGGTATTCTTTTAAAGTATCACTTACATGCTTTTCTAAGATCTTAGATAGCACTGGAAGAATAGATATGGGGCGATAATTATTCGGGTCAGATTTGGATCCCTTCTTAAAAATTGGAATAACTTTAGCAGTCTTGAAAACTGAAGGGAAACATGATTTTGAAATGCACTGATTAAAAATATATGTTAGGGGTCCAGATATAATATTAACACTCATTTTAAGATACCTAGCACCCAGTCCGTCTAGTCCTCAATTGCATTCCCTGACTGGTCAGAAATAAAATTGGTTTGATGTTTGGATGATTTACCAGAAAGATCTTTCAGGTTTTTCCATAACTTCTTTGGATTATGCTTATTTTCATTTATTGTATTGTTAAAAAATGACCTTTTAGCACTGTATATCAGACTTTTTAATTTATTGCGCCAGTATTTGTAATTTTGTTCATCTTTTATCACTTTTGTCCGGTCACGCTTTTTAATAGCATTTATAATTGAAGGGTTAAACCAATCCGGTAGATTAGTATGTTTAACCCTTTTTCGTTTCACAGGGGCATGGGAATCAAGAGTTGTTGTAAGAAGGCCCATAAAATAGTCCAGTGAATCATTTGGGTCATCGTAAATTTCTAAAACTGACCATGGCTGCATTTCTAATAATTGAAGGAAGTCATTTTCTACAAAATGTTTAGTATTCCTGTATGATATGATATTATGTTTTGGTCCTGAGCCACCACTAGTGCTGTCAGATGACACTTTGCGTGTGAAGCACACAGGGTAATGGTCATTAAAGCTAACTTGGGTATTTGAATATCAACAATGTTACATGGTGTATTGGTGTAAATATGATCAATAATAGTTGAAGAAGTTGGCGTTACTCTGGTGGGTTTGTCTATCAATTGCTTTAAATTGAAAGCATTTGTGATGTTATTCCATGAGGTGTTAACTATTTCAGAGTTAACAATGTTGAAGTTAAAATCGCCTGTCAAAATAATTTCTATGTTTTCGGAGTATAATTGTTCAAGAATTTGTTATAGTTCCTCATTCCAACTGTTATTAGATAATGGTGGTCGGTAAATATGACCAAAAAGGAATGGTTTCTGCTTGGATGAGCCTTTCCAGCCATATAGCTTCTATGTTTTCCCTTTCAAGGTATACTAGTACTTAGACGGATATATATATTTATTTCGGTAAAGGCTGTGTACATAAATATGGTTATAATAAAACAAACATGGATATAATTAAAATAATTATTAATAACCATGTCATGCACACCAACACCAAGGATTGCACAAAAAAGAGAAAACTCTTATTTCTATGGTGTTCCTTAAGTTAATGACATGACATAGAGAGGCAAAGTAATTTAGTGTCTATCATAGATAAATAAGAATACAATCAAATAAGGATATCACAGAATTATCCCATATACGAGGGCTATTCAAAAAATACGTAGACAAAATCTAAGTTTAACTCTCTATCATCCGAATTTCATCAAAATTGGAATAAATTAGGTTCTACCGGTTATGAATTCAGTGCGTATATTTATCACGCTTGGTATAAACAGTTTTTAATCACACATACTTACTTGAATCATGACCTAGAGGAAGTGCCGGAACATCATGTAAAACATACAGTGCCGGGTTTGTATATATTTCTTGATTTAATCAGCTTAAACATGTCCCATAGAGTCCAAATTTCGTTTTTCTGGACGTCAAGACTTTGATATTGGCGCGATTAGGGTACGCGAGTAAAAACTCGAAACAACAAATGAAATAATGAATGATATTTGTTCTTTTTTGTAAGTTTAATCCGCCGTTATAAAATTGGTCATTATACAGAATGGTTGGAGTAGTACAATGGGTATTATTGTGAGAATGAAGAAGATGTTGTGATGTTACCTAAACGTATGGCGTCAACAACGATGTCTGGACTTGCCCCGTGGTTACTATAGGTGCAATGCATAAAACATGATTCTCACTTAACCGTTGGTCCGATTTCTATGAAACTTATGGATTTTGGCGAATGAAGGGGGTGCAGCAACATAGTAAATAATTATTGATTTATCTGAAAAAGTAAGCTAGAAAATTGATTTGTCACAGTTAGATAGTTAATAAATTAGAGCAAGAATAATTATACATATTATCACAATGAATTACCACTACAGTTATTTATTACGGAGTTATTTTTACTTAAAGTGCTCTTTCATGTACATGTAGTTAGGAGCTGATCCATTATTTATGTTAAAAACTTGACTTAATATAATTTGTTCTGTACAGGAAGCCATCCTAAATTTTTAAAATGTTGCTTATCAATATGCGTGTAATAATCTAAGTACAATGCAAATCTTATCATTTTATTCTGGGTAGTTTTGAATTTATTTGGAAATACTTTAGTTAAGCTACTGCACTGCACACTGCACTAAAGACATTATAAGGAGCTTTTTAGTATCTGGAGTCAAATAATTTTGTTTACGATATAGGAATTTAAGCCTAAACTTAGTCATTTTGTGAGGTCAAAACATTGTCAAATTTTAGAAGGAAAACCGTCAATTTACTATAAACTTACTGAACTATATTAGAACCTGATATTCTTAAGCATGTTCCAGAATGATGTGGAAACGGACATGATATTTTTTATGAAGCTCCGTTTGTATAATTACGAGTAATTAGGAACATACTGATATTGGTTTTGATGTTGGCTTTGTTACAATGATAGTCTATCAATACACATGTACAGCTGTCCACATTTCCCCATTTAATTCAACCGACAGCGTGTTTCACCTTCTTTTGGAAATAAAGGTACTTTCCCAAATAGGAAAAATGACTATTTTCCAAATTTACAAGTAATACATTCCCCAAAACGTAGTAAAAAGTAACTGTGAACTTCTATAATAATTAAAAACAAATGGAAAACTAGCCTTATTCCTTTTCCAACAATGTATCATCTATTATACCACAAAACATTTATTATTGAGAATTTTTTAAGCAGTTTATAAGTCAGACCATCAAATTCCCAATGTCATGATTTCCCAAACAAAAATTCCCAATTTAAGAATTTTACTCACAACATTTCCCAATTTGACTGGTACCCGGTACTTTCCCAAAATAGCAAGAAAAAACGCTGACTGAACTTGTGCATGTAAAGTTTAGTAAAATTACCAAACCGATCATGTATCCATTAAACTTACGTTACTTATATTGTTGAACATTTAAACAAGCTATGATAATTATTATTGGGGATTTGGAAGAAACATATTTGACCCTCAACAAATATTCGCAATTATTGTAAAGTGGTTGGACAATCATCCACTAAACATTGTTGTGTCCAATGACCGCTGTAAATCACAATTTGGTTGCTTGTTTGATGATGTTAACTGGTAATTACGCCAACATAGATCTTACAAACTGGCGGACAAATGCGTCTAGAAGACGACATAATAGCACTAGCCTTCCCAGACGTAAGATCATCAAATGCCAAAACATGGCATCAAACCGTAGAGCTATATCATCGGTATAAACATTTAGCGATGAACTGAAATTGAGAAATTCGTCTAAATAAAACGCCGTTGTTCGTTTAAGCTGAGAATTAATGGTAATATTTAAAACAATAACTCAGAGATTCAGATAAATGTTTTGAAATAAACTAATCCCCAGAAAATTAAACATTCTACGAACTACTGTGAGCAAGATATTCAATAATTAGCAAAACAGAGAATAATCTGGTGAAATGTACGCCGCATTTAAAAAGACAAGAAAATAAGTCTCTCTACACTAAGATATCAGAGAAACACCAGCACAAATCACACGGAGCTGGTTGAGAAGATGTAAAGGAAAGCACTAAGTTTCGTAAGGTCAAATAGATAAGGAGGTATTTCGAAGATTTACATTTATCGAAATTGCGAACTCGTCTAAATATTCAAATACATGAACTTCACTAGGCATATACTTGTAATCAGTGAGGAGAAACAAATGTCATATCACGCTTTGAGTACACATAAAAAAGGTATGAGAAAATCCGATAGGGAAGGTAACACTCAACCCAACCAGCAGAGCACAGAAATCAGAAAAACCACGACACAACTACACTGAGCAGTGCCCACAGAAAACCATGCCAAAACGGCGACCAAATAAGGCACAACGACCCCGGGGCGTGACCTAGGTTAAAACACCAAGGACAGTGACCTAACGTTATGCGGCCTAAAGAGGCACAACTACGACTTGACCTAGTTAAAATATGGGCAATGTAGGAATGGGGTGGGTAATAATATAACATATTCCTAGCAACTACAATGAGCAATGCCCACACATAATCTGAAGAAACAACCAAAGATCCAAATCCCCGTGATAAAATTCAGGATGATCCACATTCACAAGGAAATAATATAATAGCGGGTATAGCCGAATGAAACGAAGCCAATACTCGACCAAGTTCCCAAAGGCCACACTGCACGGCGAACCGACCACACAAACCCATGTCAAAACGGCGACTAAATGAGGCACAACCATCCCATGACCTGGTTAAAACACCAAGGACAGTGACATAACGTTAATACGTGTTAAAGAGGCAATATTGGACTTGACATAGTTAACAATAATGGGCAAAAAGAGGGCGAAAAACATATATGCCAAAAACGTTTATTATAGTGACCAAACAGCACAGTGACCTAATGAAAAAGTATCTCATCCAGCAACTCCACAAGATACAACTGATGCAGAAAGAGGGAAATGGTCGATGTGAAGAAAGGGAGGGCAAGGAAATAACTGTCAAGGACAAGTGGAAACAAAAATACACCGAAACTGCACAGTACTGTAAAAGGGAGGGGACCATATGCACTGCTATAGCAGAGTACAACTTGAAGACAACAGGTATAGTCCAGTCATTGAAGCTAAAAAATATGGTCAACCTCAAACAAATTGCAAAACAGAGTTTCTTTGCATTTTCATCATCTACAGACTAGTATCGACAACAGACAAAACGTCAAATATGCGAGTTCAGTGGGGAAAATAAAAAACAAGAGGGCCATGATGGCCCTATATCGCTCACCTGATTATAAATGAAACCCTGCACAATTTAGACTAACAAAGGTAGAGCGTAAATATAGAAACTGGTGACCCCCGGGGCGGGGTCAATTTTGACCCCAGGGGCATAATTTGAACAATCTTGGTAGGGGAACAATAGATGATGCTACATACCATATATCAAAGCTCGAGGCATTGTAGTTTTAGAGAAGAAGATTTTTATATGTCTTCCCTATATAAGTCTATGTAAAACTGGTGACCCCCGGGGCGGGGCCAATTTTGACCCCAGGGGCATAATTTGAACAATCTTGGTAGGGGACCACTAGATGATGCTACATACCAAATATCAAAGCTCTAGACATTGTAGTTTTAGAGAAGAAGATTTTTATATGTTTTCCCTATATAAGTCTATGTAAAACGGTGATCCCCGGGGCGGGCCAATTTTGACCCCAGGGGCATAATTTGAACAATCTTGGTAGGGGACCACTAGATGATGCTACATACCAAATATCAAAGCTCTAGACATTGTAGTTTTAGAGCAGAAGATTTTTATATGTTTTCCCTATATAAGTCTATGTAAAACAGTGACCCCCGGGGCGGGGCCAATTTTGACCCCAGGGGCATAATTTGAACAATCTTGGTACGGGACCACTAGATGATGCTACATACCAAATATCAAAGCTCTAGGCATTGTAGTTTTAGAGAAGAAGATTTTTATATGTTTTCCCTATATAAGTCTATGTAAAACGGTGACCCCCGGGGCGGGGCCAATTTTGACCCCAGGGGCATAATTTGAACAATCATGGTAGGGGAACAATAGATGATGCTACATACCATATATCAAAGCTCGAGGCATTGTAGTTTTAGAGAAGAAGATTTTTATATGTCTTCCCTATATAAGTCTATGTAAAACTGGTGACCCCGGGGCGGGGCCAATTTTGACCCCAGGGGCATAATTTGAACAATCTTGGTAGGGAACCACTAGATGATGCTACATACCCAATATCAAAGCTCTAGACATTGTAGTGTTAGAGAAGAAGATTTTTATATGTTTTCCCTATATAAGTCTATGTAAAACAGTGACCCCCGGGGGCGGGGCCAATTTTAACCCCAGGGGCATAATTTGAACAATCTTGGTAGGGGACTACTAGATGATGCTACATACCAAATATCAAAGCTCTAGACATTGTAGTTTTAGAGAAGAAGATTTTTATATGTTTTCCCTATATAAGTCTATGTAAAACAGTGACCATCGGGGGCGGGGCCAATTTTGACCCCAGGGGCATAATTTGAACAATCTTGGTAGGGGACCACTAGATGATGCTACATACCAAATATCAAAGCTCCAGGCATTGTAGTTTTAGAGAAGAAGATTTTTTATATGTTTTCCCTATATAAGTCTATGTAAAACGGTGACCCCCGGGGCGGGGCCAATTTTGACCCCAGGGCCATAATTTGAACAATTACTAAATCCCCCAATGCCGCGTACCTCCTGGCAAAATTTCATCAAAATTGGCCAAATGGTTTCAGAGGAGATGTCGTTTGAAAGTGTGGACGGACGGACGGACGGACATACAGACGGACGGACGGACGGACGACGGACGGTGAGTGATCACAATAACTCACCTTGAGCACTTTGTGCTCAGGTGAGCTAAAAATCGACATGTTTAAGGTCACTTTTGGTAGCAATTTCAGCATTTTCCTTACTTCATACTACATGGGGAATTTTAAGTTCTAATAATTCCCGTGTAAGTCTTTAACATATACTAATTGCACCTTAAAGCTTATATTTTCTGAAAGATACAACCTTCTTCTATCGAATACAAATATTGATTTTATCATCAGACAATTTACTTTTCATATATATGCCAGTCTACGTGTTGGTATACTACCCATTCAAATGTCGACAAAATGACTCAAAATAGCACTTGGAAGGGGAAACAAATTTTTTATTCATTTCTTTAATATTAATCCAATTTGTTTAAAGTTTACACATATCATTTGTTGTATACATGTGTGTCTTATGGAAAAAGGATATTTGTGTTTGGACAGTATACAATACAGACAATATACAAAATGTACACGAATCTATCGATTCTGGAGAAATAGTGATTTTTCTCTTTGTCTGTTCGTCCACAATTGCATTTGTATTCACAATTTTGACTCTATGATTATGAAACTTGGTCAGAGTGATCATCTGAACAAAATTTAGGCCAATGTAGAAAATGGATGATCAAGGGTAAAAAACTAGGTCACTAGGTCAAATTGTAGCAAAACCTTGTGTAGTCGCTAGAGGTCATAATGTTGACCTTATATTTATGAAACTTGGTCACAATAATAATATCAACAAAATATATGTCAAAGTTATAAATTGGGTCATCCGGGGTCAAAAAGTAGGTCGCTAGTTAAAATCAAAGGTAAACATTGTGTAGGTACAAAATTCACAATTTTGATCTAGTATTTATGCAACTTGGTCACAATGCTCATATCAAAACATCTAGGACAAGTATGTTATTGAGTTATTTGGGTCCAAATTAGGTCAATAGGTTAAAATAATTGATGCGACTTTTTGGCGCATGAAGGTTTGTCTATTATTTGACCTAGTGACCTAGTTTTAACTCATGATAAGTAAATATTGAATTTGACCTACATTTTGTCTTCATGATCCATGTGACAAAGTTTCATAAAGATTAGGTAAAAAGGGTGCATTCTAAAGATTTGTTCTATAATTTGGCCTAGTGACCTAGTTTTAAACTCAGGTTAATCCAATTTCATACATGACCTTGACCTTTGTAAGGTGATCAATGTGACTAAACTTCACACGTGTAAGGTCGAAATTGCGACCCCTGGTGACTATATCTTGTTTTTTCTATGTTTTGACCTAGTGACCTAGATTTTGGCTCCGGTTAACTCAAAATTTTATTTTGCCTAGATTAGCTTAAGATGATCATTACTGCCAAGTTTCATAAAAATCAGACCACTATAGCGACCTCTAAGCACGATGTAAAAATAAGTTACTGGTACAAGTCAAGATTTATTTACATCAAAAGTGACAAATATCGCGAAAACATGTGACAATTGAATATATTTGTAAATATCTCAAAAAGTCCCACAAATATTCAATTAGGACATTTTGTACATTGCTAAGGATAGCTTTACGCACCATATAAACACAAAACTGTTTGTTTTGCAATTAGTTTGAGGTTAAAAGTTAAAATGACTGGACTAGTATACAAAATACAAATAACCCAAAATCCCACCCCATGCGTTTGTCGCTTGAATAAACCGGACTGAATAGATGACAATAAGAATATTAACCTATTTAAGTCCACACATATGTAAGCCTCACATTGTACTTGATTAACGCTTCAATATAATGGTCGAAAGTACTATGTGCCCAATGAATACAATATTTACACGAACAAGGTCATACCTGGTACCAAAGACCTAAATTATACACAGATTGGAAACTTGTTCAAATCTCACGATATCTCGTGGAAGGTCTTCTGAAATCCCGCGAAATCTCGTCCGTTTTTAATACCTGATATCTCCTGTTCTAATATTCTAATATGGCAGCTGACCACTTGATAAAAAAAACTTCAGATAATATTTTCGCGCTCGGTGCTCGTGGACTCGCTATGTTGTGTGTCATTGGTACAGTATTAGTACGTATGAACAATAAAATATTTAGTCGAAAACATGCCCTGGATGTCAAAGGTATACCCGGTAAAAGTGATCTGTATGCTCACTTGAGGCGTATCAATCAGGCGGGTCGGTTTTACATAGATTTAAACTATCACTAACATTATTCACATGTGTGTGAATATTAATGTTCCTGAACAGATTTTCACGTTACATCATGTACCACTTTTTTGTGCAAAAACTAAATTTTACTTATTTTAAAATACAACTTAAACTTTTTATACATATTCTTCTATAGGAATTCATGTATTTTAATCCGTATATTATTGAACTCGAACTTTATTGATTTGTTCTATTGTATGTTTTTCACGCAATTGTGCTACGTCATGTTACGTTAACGTCATGACGTCACATCCGTTGTTTTGTTATTCTATAGAAGGCCTCGGCCGAAACGTAAATACAATAATAATTTTACAAAATACGTGTTGTTGTTGGTTGAATTCCCAATTAAAATACAACTTAAAAATACAAATAAATTGTCCATTCCAAAAAAAAATGTACTGTATGATTCCTTGCATGGGAAATGTCATGTATGTCAAATTTTGTGCTGTTGAGACCGAAACTGTTTTGGTAAAATGCAAATTTAGTTTTTAGAGGTTGTCCCCAAAATCTAAGAATACCTTAAAAACTAGCAAAGCAAAACGACTGTGTTCATCAGATGTTTGCCAAGTTGTTACATGTAATGCAACGATATGCCTGTTTGCTATTGCAAGTGGATGTTCTTATCATGGAGATACTATTAAAGAATAAATTACTAACAATGACGCCAATTTTTTAGTTGCACAACAGCAACTTGTGCAAATTACCTCCCCTTGACCATAAACATACAAATATGTTGATTTTGTCGTTTGAATTTGACGATGTATCATGAATTCAAATTGAAAAGTATTCAGAAAATTACTATGGATATTATTTATTGAACGTAAGCCGTCGGTTTGCTATTGTGTTTAGTAAAATTACAACATATTTGGGTATCTAGACTATAGCAGCAGTACTGTCACCATACGTAACTTAAAAAGAGTCCCACTACATATCGAGACGAATAAGCACGCGTGTATCGCCTCAAGTAGAACTACTCTGTTATAGCAAGCCCTCACATCGATAGTCCAGTGTACAGTGTACTGAAGTCGTCAGCATACTGATATGTGTATGTGACGTATAGGAATACATTCTAAAGCTCTCCAAGCTACGGGGGCTTTCCATTATTTTTACATTAATGGATGGCACTATGCACTATTAACTACCCTCTTTGACTTCACAGACCAATTAATTTATTTCCATCGCTCTCTGCTTTCG
Source organism: Spisula subtruncata (assembly GCA_963678985.1). Classification (NCBI taxonomy): domain Eukaryota; kingdom Metazoa; phylum Mollusca; class Bivalvia; order Venerida; family Mactridae; genus Spisula; species Spisula subtruncata. The sequence goes on along the minus strand of OY787663.1, from coordinate 29,043,278 downwards.
TTTTATTTCCCGTGTCTTTGTTATTCAAAAAACATGATGAAGAAGAACATTCATAGCAGAAACAAATGGATATAATAGCGGTGTAAGAATGTTATTAGAAATACATTTACGTCATCAATAAAAAAAAATACTATAAGAAATCACTAGCCAATATAGCCAAGTTCAGGTGTGGTTTATTTACTGACTGGTGACCTATTTTCTGAGAGTCCAAACTGTTGTCATGTTATCAAACAAAGACAATTGTAACATACTCAGTGGTACATGAAAAATAGCATACTTGCATACATTGTATGAGACAGTAACGAACTAAGTGGTTGTTTTATTAAGCGGGAAACTACTTATAGCATTAATATTGTTTTTGTGGACAGTGGATAGGTTGTACCACCAAATTGTTGGTTTTGTAACTACGTTATGTGTGCATTAAAAAAGAAGCATTATGTTATACTAAAAAGTAACCACGTCCAGCAAGTATTTTAATTCTTCTCTTGTCATATTTTTTAATTTGATAAATAAGTTCATGACTAGCGTCAAGATCTGATACGTTGACCTTCTGTGGTTTCTATTCAAAACTATCTAACACATCAATCAATATGCAATACGACCAGTTCTAGACGCCTTTGATGCAATCTACCCAGTGTTCATATCCGGTTGGTGTGCATAATGACTCGTTCTAAACGCATTTAACCATATCTACACATTATTCGTATCTTGTCGATCAGCTATTTTTTGTCTTTGATTTCTGTCAATTCTAGCTGAGTCCGCCAAACAGTCGCTTCATGGCGGTAATTCCCGGAGGTAAAACATTGAGTGATGTTGGGATTGAAATAGAATGTTACATGCTTTGTCCTAGTTTGCTTTCCTGAGAGTTTCCAATCGCACATAACCGAACGTCTGGGTAGAGTGCGTGTATTTGTATGAACTGTTATATACACATAAAACATGCTGCTAAGCTTGTTTTAGTCAATAATGGCTCAGCGAATGGAGACCAGGCCAACCTTCCGGAGTTTGTCGAGTTTTATCAAGGCGAACCCCAAAAGCACTAGAGATAACGAAAATAGACTAAATTTATTAATGTTAGTGTCACACAATATCCGGTCTATAGGCAACACTGTGTCATATACTACAGCTACCAGAAATACCATATGATGGTTGTACTTCATCTAATTGCCAGGTTAAACAATTGTCTAGTACACTGCATAGTAGCCTTTACGACCGCAGTGGGAGAACGCATGATTCATATGGTAAAAGTTATAACATATATTCATGCACACTAATATCAAGAGTCATTGTGAAAATATGTATGTTTGATGTTGGTACATGAAATGTGAAAACAAATGGCCAAGCATATACTCGTATTGTTTTCGTATATCAGATGATCTTAACGAAACATTTTATATAGCATACCTCTTGCACTAATGAATTTGTTGTCATAAGCTGGATGTTAAATTGAAACCAACCTTACATACACTGGCTCAATTGATTTAAACGAACATGGGTTTCCCATTTAGTCCAATACCAGCAGGATATGCCGAATTACATGCATATGTAAGAAAGGTGTTGTATTACACCTCATTGTAATTTCGTCCAAAGACTTACATTGTTTATTATCGGAATAGTTAATGCATACGATAATTTGAAAATATTTCACATTGACACAATGTAGCAAGCACGTTGCGTGTTTTTATAACCATAGTCACGTGTATGCGGGGCTCATTTGTGCGATTTTTCTCAAGTTACATATGCTCTTATTTATAATGAAATACGAGTAAGAAATGCGCTAAACTTAAACACTGCACGACGGGATGAGCAGATGACATTTTGTGAAAATTTGATGTCATTGGAACAGTGCGTTTTGAACATACACCTTAGTTTTGCGTGTAAAGTCCGTTAAAATGAATCGTCAAACCGGCATTAAATACTTTTAGCGATACAAGGAATTGGTGACTATTAAAACCATAATAGTGTCCACGATTACTACGATCTAATATCTTATCGTACGATATCCATGGATCGAAACAATCTCCCCTGGGAACCGAAACCGAATGTTCACTAGTGATTTGAATAAAATCCTTTGGTATGTAGTCAACCAATATGTAAGAACACAACTCGCACAGGGAAATCAGCATACAATGCAACAACGAAACAGCACATCCCAAGGAACAAACAAATCCCACCAAAAAAGAAAATCCCTGAACGTGACAAGTCAAGTCACATGAACAACCACAGAAACGAACAAAACAATTCTCTTAAAAAAGATACAATGTACCATGCCAGCATCAGGAACGATTCAGAAGAACAATCCTTATAGCAGCATCCAATAGATGCAATATAACATTACTTAGTGATTCTGAATGCAAATCTTGGTCATGTGGCCAATTAACGCCAGAGATTACAAACGCCATTACGCCTGGACTAACTACCTGTATGTATTAGTTCATTGCCATAGCTTAGTTCACTTAAGTCGAAATCCGCCGTGTAAAATACATAATTAAATTATATTTACACTTGGTGTTTATTTTCATTAGTACCATTAGTTTACTCCTTAAAGGTCAAATACGCAAGATTATTTTTTTGCTGTTTTAATAAGTTTATGGTATAAATATATGATAACATCAATCTCTACACTTCAGATATGATTATAACACACAATAAACGTCATCTCTTATTTCGATTATATTATTTTGTGAATAAACTAACCCGAGTTACTTCCCTTAGCTTGTGACGTATTTTTGGAACATCTGATTAACACAGAGGCTGTATACTATTAGTGTATATTCGCATAAATCTTGATTTCTATTGAATATGTTCGATTTAAATGCATTAAAGTTACATGAAATGCATGTGCTATTATGTAATAGTGGGTCAAATATAAAGCACAATCATAAAAGAATTCTCCACGGGGGTTATACATACATATACACAGCGTCGATCTACGAAGTGTCATACAGTTAATCTTGGTACATTATGCACATCACGGGGGGTTGTAACATGCCAAACACGAGATTATAATCAGCTGCTGACCGATTTGATGTTTAATTTAATTGTTTCTGTACGTATTATTGGGTATACAAATGTGAGAAAATCCCTAAATCGGTATGTGTACATAGATTAAGTTTACGGTCAATGCAACTGGAGACGCATGTACATTACGCGTGTTATAAGAAGGGTGTTAATTGTAACGGACCAAGTATTAATAATATATTTTTGTCAATCAAAATGCAAAAAAGAACAGTTATTATACCAGATAAAAAATGTTTTTATAACTCGGTAAACGTTTCATTAATTTATTAATTTAGTATGGAACGATAAATTGCATTTTTCTAAAGCGATATAGATCGATCATTGGCATTTGAATTCAACTGTGTGTAAACTAATGATTCTTCCTAGCATGAACCTTGATCCAAGTATCCATCTCCCGTTATGTACCCCAACAAGAAAGTACATAACGGAAAAAAATAGATACGCACAGTTGAAACCATATGCCTATGATATAGATTTTAAAAGTTCGTGTTTAAATTGTGTATCGTTTTGCTTTATGGGTAATTATTAAAAAATACTGTCAGACTATCCGAAATAGAACGTTGGATATATATTATATAAAAAAATAGAGCGGTATTAAAGATTTATTCTTTGTATGTGTTGTTCTGTCCACTTCAATTGTAGAATACTGTATGGAACAACGCATGGGCTCGTATACATGTACAGTATTGTTTAAAATATTTTTTAAAATATGTCAAAACGTGGCGAGTCCTTACCCAGTGCGAGCATCGTGGATTTAACAAAATACAAACAATATACATGTATGTAGCGAACTTCACGGATGATAATCTGCTTCTGTAATATAACTTAGTTCTTGTTACAAATCACAAAATAATACTTGTCTGAGAGTTCAAACACGTGCCTAATTTTACAGAATATCAACGCACGGTCAGATATTTTGATCCTACAGTTTAGACCGGCTTACTGACTAAACATCAGTAAAAGGCCGACACATATATGACACTGCACTATAGGCCGCCAAAAGCAGGCGGTCTATTTTATGTTTAAATAATATATATATCACACGGTATCCAGCTTGGGATGTTCGTTGGCCTTGCCTGGCCTGCCATAGGTCATGCAGGTGCAAGGGGGCGTGGCGAAATTATTACAAACCAATTTGTATTCGCCAATCAAAATAACGCCATGAATTGAAATGTAAGTATTAATTATGGTCAGTTGAGCAAGTGCGTAAAAATATCTTCAATTAATGTGCGTAATAAACCAAGTTTTTGTTTATCAATGTGAAACTTTTTGAAAATGACAAGCTTATGATTCGTGTAAACTCTAATATGTTTTCTGGTGTAATGGAAAGCTTCAAAAAGGTAAAAAATTATGTTCAAACTTCTGTGTAAGCATTGCACTATAATACTGTCACTTTTCAATGATACTGGATATAGTTAATAAATTTTACCATGAGGTGTCATTAAAAAAACATGCTTTTTATTACATGTGCATTGCAATACCAACAATATTGAAAAGATCATAACGCCGATCATTGTGTTGGGAATGCGTGAGTTTACATTTCCAAATTACTTAATTTTCAGCGCACTTGTTCTAACGTGTCATTGTTATGCACCTGTCAGTACTTAGCATCCACGGTACCCCACTCCTGGGGATGGGCTTATGGGTTGTCATCCCGCCTTCCACGGCCTGCGGGGGACAGCTGATGGGACGAATCTCCGGTATTTCCCCGGTCCCTGACAACTAAATAGTGTCACTAGGGAATTGGCTCGCTGAAATAAATCCCAACATTTCACCGGCAATGCGGCGGAAAGCTGGAAGGTAAAAACACGTCCGTCTATCCCCGAGGGTTTGGGGCAATGATGGAACTGACTGGTGCAGTATGTACTGTTGAAAAAAGTATCAATCGATTTAGTTAATGCTAACTCTCATTTGAATTTGTATCCATAATTGAAAATGATAAAATGGGATTAACTCGGCATCTAAGAACTATATGGACAATGTCTCTAACTTTACCGGTTATCTACCTACTTTTTTTCAAATTTTCCTTTTACAATTTTTCGTCAATAATTTCCTGTCTAGAATTATAATGTTCATTTCTCAATTTAGGAATTCAGTAACTCAATTATGGCTAATTTATAAATTCTTTACAATTAACGACAGAAACTGCCAACTACGCGTCATTTCGTGTGTACTACAAATCATGTACCTGTATGTCTAATAAACATGCGTGTACAAATACGCAGCTAAAGCCATTTCTTGCGAACATAATTTTTTTCCTCATACGGAATGCTTTACTTATGGTCTGTTACAAAACCTAACACATAAATATACAAAATAGTGACAGCTATATATATATATTCAAAATCAATCCCCGATGTATACACACACGTGTCAAGTGTATAAACAGCGTGATATTTATACCCCTGTAGCGCGCAGTTTGCACTGCTGCGTTTGTGATGTATAACACGCCCAGCAGTTGAAGTCAGTAATGTCCACATCGGTATGTGGTCGTTTTTTTGTTTCTTAAATATTGAAGGGAATTAAAACGTGATTGAAATGACAACACACACAACGCTTAGAACATACCGCATTGTAGTAATTTCCGTCACTGATCATGAATTTAATCCGATAAAAACTCGACAGGACCCATTCAAATTTAGTTAAACTGAAGAGGAACAGTTCCACTTATGTCCAAAATGACGTCACACGGTCTAAAAGTCAAGGGAGACAACCAGGGTGGATTTACGTTGTAATTTTGTTATCGTCAACTTTATCGTTATAAACCATCTTAAATATTGCAATTATGTGGATTACAAGTACGCCATGTCTTTTATATGATATATATCTATGGAAATGTGTTACTTTAGTTAAATTAAGAAATTCTTTCGTATTTGACCTTTAAGTCTTGATGCAACAATACAAGCAGGGCTTCTGTTCGATTTATTGGTACAGCGTAACAAAACGTAGTAGTTGTACATAGTCCAGGAGCCAGGTTTCAAAAGGGCCGTAAAATGAAAGTTTTTTTTACCCCATCTGGTAGAAAAAGTCCATTGGTATTTTCGAATAATATATACATTCAGGCTTCAGAAAAAGGTGGATGCCAGATCTGAAAGTGGTGCAGATTTTTTTAACAGGGTCAACAACTCTTGCTTCCGAGCTAATTTACGAAAACACATGACATTCTTAATTCTGGTGTGAATTTTTTGTTTATGTATATATTTCGACCACCCCTGGAATTCTATGATCAAATATGATTAAATTGTTCATATATATATTGCTACATATTTGCATGGATATTATTCATTTGAATATGGACATCAAATGGACAAAAACATAATTGGCCTTTCTGGGGTCAATGTCAGTTCAAGGTCAAATCGAGACAAAAGCAGCAAAAATGGACATTTTCACTCTGTTTTTCTTCGTATAGCATTCGATATGGATATAAGTTGCCTATTAAAATGATAGCCGTGTTGCTTATTTCATATTCTTTCATTATAAGCCATTTGTTTAATGAACATAGTCATTTCTTTGTCAAAATGGCCATTTAATACATATACATGCTGGCCGAGAAGGCATTTTTCTACAACCCTGGTATTCTATTATCTAATATAATTTAAATGTTCCTGTATGTATTGTTACATATCTACATGGATAATATTAATTTGATTATGGACATCAAAAGGACAAACATAATTCACCTTCTGTGGTCAAGGTCAGTTCAAAGTAAAATCGAGAAAAATTGCAAAAATGGACATTTCCACTATGTTTTTCATTCGTATATCATATGATATAAATCTAATTTGCTTTTTGAAATGAAAGCTGTGTTGGTAAGTTCATATATCTTCATTATAACTCATTTGTTTAATGAAAATGTTCATTTTATTGTTCAAATATCCATTTTGTGCATGTGACTTTTAAGAAAGCACCTGGGATTATATGATCGTGTGATTAATGTGTTTATTTACGACGGGAGTCTTATGTTCACGGATACTATTCATTATATTATGGGCATCAAATGGACAAGCACCTAAAACCACTTTGGGGCTAAGGTCGTTTCAGGATCAAAGTAAGAAAATAGCTAAACAATTATGTTTTCCTCTCTGTATTTGTAATTATCACGTATGATTTGAATTTAACTTTGTTAGGCTAGGCAAGTACAAATTTGATTTGTCTCACTTTTTATCACATGGACTGTACACAATACTGCCTAAACGACCGTTAATTTTTGTTTACGTTCAAGCAAGTATGCAAAACTACGTATAAATGCTCGCAAAAGCACTATACCTAATAATAATAAGTATCTATTTTATGCCAGTCTTGGAATATTTATATATGCCGTTTAACACAGGGGCACTGCTTGGAAGGGTTCTCATGTAAATGTATATCATTAAATCCATCAAGGATTTCCAGACTCTTTAGAAACCCATTATGAACTACTTTTTGTTGCTCTCTAGGGCACAATAACTGTTGTCATTCACCAGGACAATATGGCGTACCTGTTATGTCTATAATATGTAGAAGCTGGCTACAGAAGTCCAGAAGTACAAACAAGGGTTTAAGTTCGCATCGTTTATTTCTACGAGCGTGCTGGTACATAACATAAAACGCTAACGACTAACATATACAAACATCGTCCAATATACGAGTTAGCTCCCTTGGACTACAATGCATAACAGTACCCATCAACACATAATACAGTAATACGTACGGCCTATGACAGGTTTATCAAGTGGTAGTTAAATATCAGGCCTATGATGGCAGTTGTTTCGCGTAAAAATGCACCAGGCAATGTTCTGCCCGCCCGGGGGATACAGGGGGATTAGACAGACGCATCCTGACCGGCGGGAATTTGACAACATCATCGACGCCTAGTCAAAATGTTGACTTGTGCATAGCACGTAACTTCATAACATTCGATGCCTGTATAGTGCAGTGGTGTGTTTTGTATAACAAATAAAGTCTAGCTAAAATCTAAGGTGTTATTGAGTATCATTACGGTCTGTGATGAGATATTTCATTTGTGGTAGCTAGTTCTGAATTGGTTATGATATGTATATTCCTACAGTGATATGTACCAACATAGACATATGATACCCATACTTAGTAGAAATGTGTACGACATAGATCCTGTGAAAGCTGTAACTAGCAGTGTTTTGAACCACACTAGATTCTTAAGTGTTACTCATCACCATTAAAGGCCGACAGTCCTGGTCCTATGGAAAATACTGGTACAACACAACTCCTATAGTGTAGTCACCACTGCAATGACCAAAGTGATTTAGCATTGCAATAAGTAAATAATGACACACAGATACGTGCATTTAACACAACGGAATATAGTCATCCCAGACAAAGTAGTACCAGCCTGTATAACCACCTCATGCTTAATAGCGTACATGTATCCACTACGACATAATATTCTAGAAGCCTTACGACAGCATACGATGTACGCACCACCACTTAATTCAGCAATTTCTGATTCTACTGGATACACAGTAATACAAAGTAGAACCCTTCCTATTCCTAATAGGTAGACATGGCTACAAGATACAGGATACAGATACCCAGACCCTTGGGAATAGATACCACAGCATTGCATGTCCATATCAGGCCATTAGGGTTGCTCCACTCCGCTGTTTACTGAAATTTTAAGGTTATAGTATATGCGGTACTCCTCCTCATTGCCAAGTACATGTGCATGTGTAGCTATCCAAAGCCACACATTATCAGGTATTGGGCCAGATATCATTTTATACTGTAGATACTTAACAAACAAAACAGCTTGGACACTCAGGGTGTCCAAAAAGTACAGTTCCTTTGCCTATTAACCAAATGTCTTCGTTCTCCTTTCATAAAGCAAACTTCACTTATTGGTTCACATACGAGTATCTATCATTGGTTTAGCCCTTCTGGATTTCAAATTATGTTATTGAATTCCAAATGTATACTCAAATAGTACAGTCATATCTGGTATTATCTGATATGCTTCACTGCAAAATACAGGCCCTACTAGTATCGCCTATGAGTGTACCCACTATCACTAAGTACAGCTACCTCATACCAAATTTGGTAATCACTACTGTATTGTACAGTTATTGAAAGCTCACCACCATGTAAGCCATTATAGACTTGACCACAACGGGTTACCAATCGCTACTTTGTGCAGCTATCCTTATCCTAGGAGGTAAGCATTGCCTTTTGCCAGATCGGTCAGCCAATGCTCTATCGAATATACAGTTTCAGTTTATTTCAAGATTATAGGACATTGGCCCATGAATCACATAATATAATTACAAGCAATAATTACAAACAATTACAGACATGGTGTGTCAGAATATAATACTATGCACATAGTACAAACAGTATCGTAATGCACGGGGTTGCTTACGCGGTACCCACCCAACTCTTTATTATATATTAAAATTGTTGTTTTAGCAATATAAATTATACTAACAATAAATACAGAAACCCGTACAGACAGGGATTATTTTGGTACTAGGTATGCAATCCCGGACAATAATACAACGATTGGTAAACGTGTTTGATACGTTCCGGTCAGTGTAGTAATAAGACAATATTGACATAGTATAGCAAGGATAGCGCCATGAACTGGGTCGTAGATTGCAATTAGCAGTATAGCATGTCTGTTTGGACCTGAGCCTGACCTTTATGCAAGAATATATTACAAGGTTCTTGTTTTGAATATATCAATTTCCGCAAGTAAATCGTGCACTATCGGTATTTTATATATATCACATGACTTTCCTTGTATCCAGGTTAGTATAGCCAGTACGTACCACGTGTAGTATAAGGTATTGAGTTTTTCCAATAAATCAATGCGTATTTTGCGTTTTTAGTGTCATATGATATATACTCGTTGTCAATTGATATATTTATATTAAACTCGTTCAGGAAATATTATTAAGCTCGCCAGAGGCTCGCTTAATAACATTTTCAAAAACTCGTTTAATATAAATTTATATCAATTGACAACTCGTGATAGATCCTCTGTTTGTGTTTGTATTACACCTCGAGCCTCTTCGTGATACTCCCCGATTATGAAAACATACAATCGGTGTTATAAACGTAGACATCAATCGACTTTTAAATTATGCTTATCAATAGGTCAAGTTCGTGTCAATATGGCCAAGCTTTATATGTTTGGAGTAAGTTAAAAAAATGAAGTCTGTCTCGCCTTTCAAAACTTTTAAATATATAGATGGATAGTTGCTTTATCGTAGAATGATTTGTGGACGAGATTAATTCAATAAATTTCGGGATGTTCGGTCTTTGACAAAATGGCGTTTAATGAGGTCTTTTCTTATGTCATAAAATAAGGGACATTCCAACAAAAAGTGGAATTCATCCTCTTACGTATTACATAATTGACATTTCCTTTCATTTCTTTGAATTTTTTGTGATACATCACAATAAAGTACCGCCACATCAATATCATACTTTAAGGGGTTCTCACTACCATACAATGCACCCATCCTAGTCCATATAGGTTGACTAACATATTTGGTACATCCATTCCATTCCTCATTCTTGGTGTAAAGAAATTTGTAATCAATGGGGCATCTAATGATGGTGACCAAACTATACTAATTAATATCTAAGGTCCAGTCGTTCTTTATTTATTGGTTTGAAACCATTTGGTGTATTCATTCATTTAAAGACAATGGTGGTCCTGACCTTCTGATATCAGGATCATTGTCATCTGATGTCTCATATCAATTAACTTACCAAAAGGCTAAGGATAGTAGGATCAATTATTGGGAAGGCGTTTGCTCGGAAACCGTTTGATCTATTGACAGGCCGACACACAGATAAACGTGTTTTAAGCAATATACTTCCTCATTAAAGATTTTTATAACACTCGCAGCTAATAGAATGGATTTCAATTCATTATTACTCACCCAGACAAACAATAACATCTACAAGTAAACATAGGTACAAAATGTTCCGTATTGCTTGTAAAAAGAACACATGAGCCAACACATAAATTGTTATTGCATTATTACAAAACACAGTTTTACCTTGAAAGGACCTTGAAATGGTCAGTATCTTGAACAACTTTGTATACGATATTGATATTACAATGTCCATTCATATATACAATAATACCAAAACATACATGAGAATAAGAACTATAGATTTGAGACGAAATATCATTTTTTTACCATAATTCTAAATTTGACCTTGAAATGACCTTGACCACAAGCCTTACGATGTTTGTACATTTGATGTTCATAATCAAATGAATACTGGTAGTAACCCTGAATATACATGTATGTGTCACTACATACACAAATTCATACATCACATTATATTATAGAATGTCAGGGGTTGTCGTGCAAGGTTTTCGTAAGCTGTCATTTGCAAACTAGCTTTTTCACACAAACTAACCAACACAGCTATCATTTTAATAAGCAACGTATATTCATATCAAATGTTATATGAAGAAAAACAGAGTGGAAATGTCCATTTTTTGCTTCTTTCTCGATTTGACCTTCGACTGACCTTGACCCAAGAAAGGCCATTTATGTTTTTCCATTTGATGTCAATACTCAATTGAATAATATCCATGCAAATATGAAGCAATATATGCATTATCAATTTACTCATATAAGATCATAGAATACCAGGGGTGGTCTGTATAATGCCTTCTCGCCCAGCATGCATATGCATTAAATGGCTATTTGGACAAAGAAATGACAATTTTCATTAAACAAATGGCTTATAATGAAAGAATATGTACTTGCAAACACGACTATCATTTTAATTCTAAACATTTACTATACGAAGAAAGAACGGAGGCGAAATATCAATATTTAGCTATTTTTCTCACTTTGACCTTAAAATGACCCTGACCTTGACCTCAAACTGGTCAGTTATGTATGTCCATTTGATGCACAACATTAATTGAATAATATCCACCCAAATATATGGCAATATATACATAAACAAAAAATTCAAACCAGAATTAAAGCCACAATAAGGTTCCGGAACGACATATTTTTTATAGTTAGAAAACACAAATCTTTGTTACTGATTTGAAGACTGATACATAATTAACACATCAAGCTATTAAAACACGCTCTTACTGTCATATATGTGAAATAATCTTCCCTTGAAGATTGGCATAACGAGCCCGGTTTGTTTACAAATACGTGGGTGAATCAAAAAGTTCGTAGAAAAATACCATAACTCACAAACCACAGCTTCAAATTCTTTCAAATTTTAATATAATATGATCATAAGTATTACAAAACGATATGTCAAATTTCATTGAATTAGTAAAAATTACATGATTTTTACATTTAAACGCACACATGCTGTGACAGCATACCGGAGCACGTCAGCGTTATTTGATGAACGACGTAAAACTAACGCCGTGTTAGTCAATACTTACGTTAACGTTTTGACTCATTTTCGCTTCTCGAGTGACTAATTTGTAGGTATTTTTGGATAACCATCGTGATAATAGTTTCTGCTTTTTCAATTATTTGTTTAATATCGTGTACGCTGTCCTAGAAGATTCATCTAAGTGCTATATCGCTATTATATAGCGCTGGTCCTCTTCGACGACGTTGCAAACCAACGTCACCAATATCGGGGGTATTTTATTTGGTTGTCAAAATCCGTCGGCCTATACGAAATCACTAATTCCATTTATAATTCGATGTCTATTAATTTCAGGATATATACCTGCACGTTTCAAACCATGTATTGTCTCTGATGCCGTACGTATATTCCAATTTCACGCTGATTTTGATAGCCGTCCGTGGTTCCGTAAATTCCGGTAGACCCGTTTTACGCGGGTATTTCTATGTAGTGCGATTATGTAAATGTTGATTAAAGCATAATTTATCGGAGATGACGTCTGAAATTTTGACATACTTTATAAATAATATCATGCAATCAGACATAAGTTTTTGACGGTTTTTGGAGGTCCTGCAATTGAGATATTTTAGAAAATTTAATAAGATGTGTTTAAAATTATCCGTGTGCTCCGGTATACGTAATCGCCTTTATTTAAGATAGAAATGTTTTTAAAACTGTTATCATCAGGTCGCTACAAATCTGTGTATGTAAAGAAAATACCAATGGATTCATTCAGTATAAATATGACGACAATAACTCAGAAAATAAAAAAGTTATGGCAAAATTCTACGAACTTTTTGATTCACCCACGTACGGCGTTTAACAGTATCTCCGTCACTTTCCGGAGACTAACGAGAATTTTTCGCCAGTTTCTGATAACCAGTGGATGGATAGCACACCTATTGATAACGTAGGGCGCACACTATAACCCGGTATTTACCAGTACCTTCCGGTATCGTATATGGAAGCCCGGTATTGACACCTAATCACGTTGTATATTGCCTTGTATATTGCCTTGTATATTGACATTAATCATGTTGTATAATTAAAACATGTCAGAGGCGGGGAATTAACTATGCGTATGCAGTATAGATCGTACGAATGGCTGTGTGCAGATGTATTAACTTCTCCGATAATTATTAGATTTATATTTTCATGTACAGTAGAATCTACAATAAAATAATAATTGTTTACTTGTAAGTATATAAATCTGCATGTTCAATATGTATACACGAATGTTATGAGTTATTTAATTTTCATAAACACGTGTCAATCATTATGAAGATCAAAGAGGTGGCATTTTCTTTTAATATCAATATAAAACGCACAAACATGATAATATGAATGGAAAATTAAAATATACGAGGGGTGATCAATATATTCGAGGACTTTCCTTCCATGGTGAAGCGCGCACCGTCGAGCATCTCGTGCGTAACGTTATTTCTGAGAAACGACACGCTATGAAAATTAACGCGAAACTTGTAAATTCCTCGCGATACCTCAAAAATGACTTGACCAAATTGTGCATGGATTCTGTGCGCTCCCAATTAGCCATTTTCATATGATTCCGTTGTTTATGTGATTGTAGGGTCTCTGCCAAACGAAAGAGTCGATAAAATTAGGATAAACAGCAAAAATAACACTGCGTTAGGGACACTTTCCGTTAATTTCTGCGAAATAAGACGCACAGATCTCAATCAAATGTAACTGGCAAAAACGAAGACTAGTATAGGCTACAACACATAAAATCGATGACTCCAAAGCAAAAGGGTTATTTCGATATTGCGTCCTAAACCTAATAGGTCCTGTTTCAGGATTAATTAAAATAATCTAATTTTGTAAAGCCAACCGCCCTTTTCCGAGTTTTGTTTCCAATATCGCATCGATACTCTTTTTATTCCACCTCACATTCCAGAATCGGCTATTAACTACTTATTTCAGTAGTAAAAGACAGCCAGTCTCATACATGGAGCCGGGTATCAGTCCAGAAAGGAGCTATGTGCTGCTCCGACTGTGACGCTTGGAATGACGTCCAACGCCACGCGCCCCTTGTATGAATTAAATAATAAAATACGATTTTGTAGATACGATCTTTTCATTCTAAGCCACCGATATGTTATATATCATGGAGTTATTGTGCTTGTCTATATAATTCCATGATTATATTAAGTGATATATATATATTCATTCACACTTCTACACTAATCCTTTAATTGGATTATACCTAACAATTCAATTAGGTGTCAGTCGTGAGTGATTAGAATACAATACCCCACGCAATATACATTACAATATAGGCCAACAATAGGGTACCGGCGGATATCGGTGTACCGGGTTTTGTGCGTATACTTCCGATCATTGACGAAATCTTCGGAATCGTTCGAAAAATTTAAACGTAAACACTATTGAGTATTTTGTACGGAGGACAAAATACTAAATAGCGTTTTCAGTTGATTATTTCTCATAGAAGGAACAGCGACCCGAGGTCAGATATGGGTCCCTTCTACACTATTTTTAGTATAATTTAATATCTCAATATTCTTTGTAGATAGAAAATACTACCATTTTAAACCTTATTGGGACTTTAAGAATGTCATGTGTATTCGTAAATTAGCTTGAATGCAAGAGTTGTTGCCCCTGTTAAAAAATCTGCACCACTTTCAGATCTGGCACCCACCTTTTTCTGAAGCCTGAATGTATGTATTATTCGAAAATACCAATGGACTTTTTCTACCAGATGGGCTAAATAGATTTTGAATTTCTGGTCACCAGCTCCTAGACTAACAGTCTTTTCCAATGTTGTGTGATTCGTTCAGGCCGAATTGGCCATCCCATAGAATAAATCAAAGCGCTGTTAGCGCTGAAGGCTAAACTTTGTATGCTTGGGAAGAAGTTTAGTGACTAAACTGAAGTATATGTTAACGGATCCACGCTCTTTTGCTGCCAGCTGCAGTGTACATTTATGTTGACCGTACAAAGTTGAAGGTTTAATCTATTGGTCATGCTTGACTTGCCTATCTAGTTTAAGAACAAGTAAACAAGAGATGTCAGAATGACATTTATGCCTCCCACTACCCACATATATGCACAGTCACATAGACTGACAATTGAACAACATGTAGTATTACCTTGCTAATGTTTTGGCAAACAATTTCTTAAAGATTTTGAAACTTATGGCTGCAGTCGACTCTCTTATACTGAAGTATGTTAAATAGAGGATCTTACATGAGTGACTTTTCATATTGAATTTATTAAACGAGTTAGATAAAAGTGATAAAATACGGGGCTCTGTCGAGTATTTTATTACTTTTATAAGTAGTTTAATAAATTTAATATGGAAAGACACTCATGTAAGTTTCTTTTTATCACATAAACAAAATAAGCTACATATATTTAAATGTAGAAAACTAAAAATAGTAGACCCGCTTCCCCTATAGAGAGAATAAGATTGAGGTGAGTAATGCGGTTAAGAATAAATGAGCATCTAAACATAGTGCAACACGGTGACTGTATTTCAATTACATTTAATTCATTGCTGAAAACGAAGATGAGCCGAGACAGGTATATTTGAACGGTAATAACGTCACGGACCTTTTTAGAAGGCCCTATCTAATCTTGAAATTAGTTGGTAAGGGGAACATACTCGTTCTATACAACGGGAAACGTCACGTACATTGTGACGTCATGTTTATGTTTAGACGTCATCACTACTTCGAATTTCCGGAAAGAGATTGATGAATTTTAAAGAGATACTCAAAATTCATTAAATTTTGCAGGAAGTGTTAGCCTATGCTATGTTCAATAAATAAATGTAGGTTTGTGTTTATTTATTATATTTGAATTAAATTGCCTTTGTAAATTCTCGTTGATTTTCAGATTCGCCTTGTCTATCGATCTGACCTGTACCGCTGACGATAAAATCACGGTCGGCCATATTTGTTTATTTTTTGACAGCGCGTATCAATACATCAAAATAGTGATAAGCCCCCCTCATTTGCATAGTTATGATTAATTAATCAGCAGTGTAATATCGTTTTTATGTAATGGGATTTATTACACTCCCACATCGCGATTTATGTGATAAATTAAAGAGATTTAAAACAATTTGATGGGTGTGACTTACAGTAAAATCATTAATTTTCGTGGGGGATTTAATTTCGTGGATTTCGTGGTTGGCCTGAACCACGAAATCAAATCCCAACGAACAATTATACCATTCAACAGGTAAGTCAATGTTTCGCTCGGCCGCCATTTTGTTTTTTGTTTGGTCATTTCTAAAACAATTACGACATATGCAATCTGGCAAATTATTGTAATTTTATTTCTAAACTGTTATTTGAACATGTGTGACGGTGTTTTATTGTTTCCATAAGTTCTGCTAACTAATCAGGTGTGAAAACATGTTTCGGACATTTGAGACAACTTTCTTTCCAATTAACAAATAACGAATGCGGTCTATCATTTTATTTAATTGGCGTATCGTATGTTAATTAAGAATACGATGACATCCGCTATTTCAAACAAATAATTATATGACACTTTGTCCTATCTTTTCTGACCAAAAAATACGCGCAACCAAGCGATTTATCGCGTATCGGCATTTAAATAATACTGTATCCGTATTTGTGCGAAGTTTAAAGGTCAAATACGAAAGAATTTCTTAATTTAACTAAAGTAACACATTTCCATAGATATATATCATATAAAAGACATGGCGTACTTGTAATCCACATAATTGCAATATTTAAGATGGTTTATAACGATAAAGTTGACGATAACAAAATTACAACGTAAATCCACCCTGGTTGTCTCCCTTGACTTTTAGACCGTGTGACGTCATTTTGGACATAAGTGGAACTGTTCCTCTTCAGTTTAACTAAATTTGAATGGGTCCTGTCGAGTTTTTATCGGATTAAATTCATGATCAGTGACGGAAATTACTACAATGCGGTATGTTCTAAGCGTTGTGTGTGTTGTCATTTCAATCACGTTTTAATTCCCTTCAATATTTAAGAAACAAAAAAACGACCACATACCGATGTGGACATTACTGACTTCAACTGCTGGGCGTGTTATACATCACAAACGCAGCAGTGCAAACTGCGCGCTACAGGGGTATAAATATCACGCTGTTTATACACTTGACACGTGTGTGTATACATCGGGGATTGATTTTGAATATATATATATAGCTGTCACTATTTTGTATATTTATGTGTTAGGTTTTGTAACAGACCATAAGTAAAGCATTCCGTATGAGGAAAAAAATTATGTTCGCAAGAAATGGCTTTAGCTGCGTATTTGTACACGCATGTTTATTAGACATACAGGTACATGATTTGTAGTACACACGAAATGACGCGTAGTTGGCAGTTTCTGTCGTTAATTGTAAAGAATTTATAAATTAGCCATAATTGAGTTACTGAATTCCTAAATTGAGAAATGAACATTATAATTCTAGACAGGAAATTATTGACGAAAAATTGTAAAAGGAAAATTTGAAAAAAAGTAGGTAGATAACCGGTAAAGTTAGAGACATTGTCCATATAGTTCTTAGATGCCGAGTTAATCCCATTTTATCATTTTCAATTATGGATACAAATTCAAATGAGAGTTAGCATTAACTAAATCGATTGATACTTTTTTCAACAGTACATACTGCACCAGTCAGTTCCATCATTGCCCCAAACCCTCGGGGATAGACGGACGTGTTTTTACCTTCCAGCTTTCCGCCGCATTGCCGGTGAAATGTTGGGATTTATTTCAGCGAGCCAATTCCCTAGTGACACTATTTAGTTGTCAGGGACCGGGGAAATACCGGAGATTCGTCCCATCAGCTGTCCCCCGCAGGCCGTGGAAGGCGGGATGACAACCCATAAGCCCATCCCCAGGAGTGGGGTACCGTGGATGCTAAGTACTGACAGGTGCATAACAATGACACGTTAGAACAAGTGCGCTGAAAATTAAGTAATTTGGAAATGTAAACTCACGCATTCCCAACACAATGATCGGCGTTATGATCTTTTCAATATTGTTGGTATTGCAATGCACATGTAATAAAAAGCATGTTTTTTTAATGACACCTCATGGTAAAATTTATTAACTATATCCAGTATCATTGAAAAGTGACAGTATTATAGTGCAATGCTTACACAGAAGTTTGAACATAATTTTTTACCTTTTTGAAGCTTTCCATTACACCAGAAAACATATTAGAGTTTACACGAATCATAAGCTTGTCATTTTCAAAAAGTTTCACATTGATAAACAAAAACTTGGTTTATTACGCACATTAATTGAAGATATTTTTACGCACTTGCTCAACTGACCATAATTAATACTTACATTTCAATTCATGGCGTTATTTTGATTGGCGAATACAAATTGGTTTGTAATAATTTCGCCACGCCCCCTTGCACCTGCATGACCTATGGCAGGCCAGGCAAGGCCAACGAACATCCCAAGCTGGATACCGTGTGATATATATATTATTTAAACATAAAATAGACCGCCTGCTTTTGGCGGCCTATAGTGCAGTGTCATATATGTGTCGGCCTTTTACTGATGTTTAGTCAGTAAGCCGGTCTAAACTGTAGGATCAAAATATCTGACCGTGCGTTGATATTCTGTAAAATTAGGCACGTGTTTGAACTCTCAGACAAGTATTATTTTGTGATTTGTAACAAGAACTAAGTTATATTACAGAAGCAGATTATCATCCGTGAAGTTCGCTACATACATGTATATTGTTTGTATTTTGTTAAATCCACGATGCTCGCACTGGGTAAGGACTCGCCACGTTTTGACATATTTTAAAAAATATTTTAAACAATACTGTACATGTATACGAGCCCATGCGTTGTTCCATACAGTATTCTACAATTGAAGTGGACAGAACAACACATACAAAGAATAAATCTTTAATACCGCTCTATTTTTTTATATAATATATATCCAACGTTCTATTTCGGATAGTCTGACAGTATTTTTTAATAATTACCCATAAAGCAAAACGATACACAATTTAAACACGAACTTTTAAAATCTATATCATAGGCATATGGTTTCAACTGTGCGTATCTATTTTTTTCCGTTATGTACTTTCTTGTTGGGGTACATAACGGGAGATGGATACTTGGATCAAGGTTCATGCTAGGAAGAATCATTAGTTTACACACAGTTGAATTCAAATGCCAATGATCGATCTATATCGCTTTAGAAAAATGCAATTTATCGTTCCATACTAAATTAATAAATTAATGAAACGTTTACCGAGTTATAAAAACATTTTTTATCTGGTATAATAACTGTTCTTTTTTGCATTTTGATTGACAAAAATATATTATTAATACTTGGTCCGTTACAATTAACACCCTTCTTATAACACGCGTAATGTACATGCGTCTCCAGTTGCATTGACC
The DNA here is from genome assembly GCA_963678985.1 of Spisula subtruncata. Classification (NCBI taxonomy): domain Eukaryota; kingdom Metazoa; phylum Mollusca; class Bivalvia; order Venerida; family Mactridae; genus Spisula; species Spisula subtruncata. The sequence goes on along the minus strand of OY787663.1, from coordinate 29,023,467 downwards.
GTAAACTTAATCTATGTACACATACCGATTTAGGGATTTTCTCACATTTGTATACCCAATAATACGTACAGAAACAATTAAATTAAACATCAAATCGGTCAGCAGCTGATTATAATCTCGTGTTTGGCATGTTACAACCCCCCGTGATGTGCATAATGTACCAAGATTAACTGTATGACACTTCGTAGATCGACGCTGTGTATATGTATGTATAACCCCCGTGGAGAATTCTTTTATGATTGTGCTTTATATTTGACCCACTATTACATAATAGCACATGCATTTCATGTAACTTTAATGCATTTAAATCGAACATATTCAATAGAAATCAAGATTTATGCGAATATACACTAATAGTATACAGCCTCTGTGTTAATCAGATGTTCCAAAAATACGTCACAAGCTAAGGGAAGTAACTCGGGTTAGTTTATTCACAAAATAATATAATCGAAATAAGAGATGACGTTTATTGTGTGTTATAATCATATCTGAAGTGTAGAGATTGATGTTATCATATATTTATACCATAAACTTATTAAAACAGCAAAAAAATAATCTTGCGTATTTGACCTTTAACCTTGTCTTTTTAATCCATATCACGTGACATGCAGTAGACGCTTGGAATCAAATAATAAAGCGCTTAGACGAGTCCGATAATACAATCATGTTTTGTTGACACTTGCGCATGTATACAAGTTACGTAACATTTAATTGGGCAATAAAACGTAAATTAGCTGTTATCAACTGGACTGACATCCTGTATATCTAATTGCATCATTATAAGCGATGCGGTAATTTTATTACAGGTTATTTTCGCTGTTTTTTTTTATGAATTGCGCGAAATTTGACCCTGATAATATTTTTTTCTGAAATGCAAAATCCACGAATTTACGTCCCAACGAAATGGTCTTTTTTGCCAAAACCACGAAATTTCGTCCCAACGAAATTAAATGATTTTACAGTATACAGAGTATCGACTCATGTATGGGCAATCGCGGTATTTTGGTAATTTGTTTCAAGAAGTGCGACTTATGTATTGGGCATTACGGTATCCAAACAAAACAAATATTTATTTTTTCTGGAATGTCTTGTTAACGCAAAATGAAATAACAACATTTAAAATATGTTTATATAAATACCAAATATAATGTCTTCAAAAAATGTCTCAGAAAAAAGTTTCTTCTTACTGTCTCTGTAAACACTCGTATCTTTTCGGCATAGGACCGTCAAGTGAGGAACTTATTCTCGCATAAATATGTAAACAATAGAAACTATGTCCTAGTCAATGCTGAGCAATTTTTCTTCAATAATATTTCTTTTACACTTTTTTATGAAACTGTAATGTTAAATAGTGATGTTCTGCATTTTTAAAGGCGGGTTAGTGAGGTCTGCGAAAAAACTACTTTTATATTGCGCATGAAAGTGGTAATTGTGTGTTTTGGGATTTTGGACGGTCAATTCTAGTAGGCTGAGGAATTGGTATCATAACTATGGCCTTGGGGCTTCGCCCAAGCCAAAAAACCATATCCAGACCTCTGTTAATATATTTACATTCATGCATAACAAACATTCTAACACTGTCCATTTTTAGCTCCGTGTAAACGTATAGGACTGTACCGTGGTTAAATTTCCGGTATATCACAGTTTTTGCCGTAGTACTTTTTGGCTGTTGAATTACCTCCCGCGTATAAATAACGCTTTTTATGAATGGAATGTTCGTCTTGTTTATCACATGACGTCATGGGTTGTATGACGTTTATTTGGCGTCAATGTAAACGTGACGTTGTGCGAACTTTTATTTGCGTAGCGTTCTTTCTTAATTTATTTGATTATATCCGTGGTATTGCAACGTCAATTGCATTTATCGATTCATTTTAGTTTTTATGAAATACATAGTTTGGAATGAGCTCTAGTTATACCTCTGATTAAATGAAATGAACAAAAAACGATATTCCAGGGGTGGAGGTTTTATACTTTAAACAGCGGAAGTTGTCTATAGCAACACGACGAATAACGCATCACTCTGCAATAAAAATGAGTACATATCAACATTGCGCATATTACACGTGTTAGAATGCAAATAGATCTTAGTTTTCCGTGATATACCGGCCAATATATCACGGTTTGTCGTTCACATGCATAGTTATTAATCACTCAGGCCTTCGTGGTTAATTCCTACGCATATGAACTCCAAACCGTGATATATTGGCCGGTATATCACGGAAAACTAAGATCTATTTCCTAAGTAAAGACTTCTTTTTTAAGAGTAATGCATATTTTCATGTGTGTTTTCTGATGACATCAGCAAAACACAACTGGACCACTGATGGACTTTAGTATTTCTAGATATTCGCAGTACGCTTCCATAAAAACAACATTTTGCAGAGATTAATTCCTTTATGTCAAAAAACTCATTCAAATTTCGGAACGTTTGTGAATGTCTCACAGGAGTATATTTCATTCATGCCAGCAAGACCTTTCAGTGTTGAAATAATTGATTTGCGCAAAGTCGTTAATAAAACATGAAACGACTTCATTTGTTCATTTCTGTCAACAGCATTATCTGGTCTCCTAAAAGTGGTTTTCTTAATATGTCTAAGTTCAGACATGTCTTCAGTAAAATACTTAGTATCAGCCCTCGGGAGATGTTCCTGATCAAATAAAGGTGATTTTTATTCACTATTCGGTGAATATTTCATACTTGCTATATACAAAGTATAGTTAATTGAATGAAACATCAGACTGAAATCGTTCGCTACGTACGGAGCTAAATCAAGCCATGAGTTTATATATCTTACAAGGACGTGATAAGACCATCTTCAAGATCAAATAAATAGAACTCTCAACATTGCAGAGAACATAGTTTAGTCATAATCTGTGTCAAAAAGTAATTCAAGGACATTTTATCACGTCGATCACGGTAACAACTTCAATTTGTTTGCATTCATTATCTTACAATGTTGTATATAGTCCATGTCCCAGGTCTTGAAAATTGAAGATCCATTACCAAAGAGGTGAACAGATCTTCAGTTAGCTTGCTATCTAAGCTGTCCGAAATCAGTTGATGGACTTGCAGGACATTTTGCCAAATGACCTCCTGGCGGCCATCTTAAAAAGATGATTATTATTTAAAAATTATTGATTTTTTAAGGAAATTATGATATTTTTCGATTTTTGTCGTTAATGTTTCTCTTTCAAATCGGATCTGAGTGTGTATTTGACCATTTGTTGATTGTTTTATGCAGAGGTCGGTTCTAGGCATCAATAATAAACATTACATCGACAGATTTTCATTTGAAAATCCTTCATTAGCAAGGAATATTGGATAACTGAAAGTTGATTATTAGTCCTGTCTATAAATGGAATATTTAGATTATACCCGGCATTGGATTGTATAGTAAATATTGTTTGGTTTTCTTGCAATACTTGCCAAATATTTATAGACACGGTCACAGAAACAAACTCAAAACAATTTGTCAACTTCACGACAGGGGTAAACAACAAATGTATCCTCTTTATAACCAACTACTCGAACCATAGACAATGGTGTACAGCACTATCTTGGGTTAGCGACCATAGCGCTGTATTCATAGTGGCGAGGACCACAGCGGCAAGATGCATTACCCCTTTTGTGGAAAAGGCTGATATTACCATCATAAGCATGGTCCAGGGCGTCAGCATTGACCTTGCCTAGCACTTTTCTCATACCACCGATATTAACACATTATCAATGTTATTTCAGAGACTATGCCAACGTACCATATACAATTATAAACCCATATACCATCCCAGGTATTTGCAACCATTGTTAGTAGTAATCAGAAAAGGCAAACGTCTTAGATGAAGAAGTGGGCATTTCGCACAACTTCAGTATAGACAAACTGGATACAAACAGCCAAGCTCTCGACAAGGACCAGAACTAAGCGTTGCGCATAATGACTGGTGCTTCGAAGTCTACACCGATTGAATTCATGGAAAAGTTCACTGGTATTCAGCCATAATACAAACGAAGGTAAGCCAAAGTCATGCTTCAAGCGGAGAAGTTCAGATCAATACTGAAGTACCCAATGGCAACAAGATTAGCTGGATTTACCAAAAATCGAATCAAGCGAAGCAGATTTGTACACGAAACCAAGAAGTTAAAAAAATAATTTGCACCTGATAGCAAGTACACCTCATGTCAGGGATGATATATTCAACCCATTAGCAAATGATCTGTCTGCAGTAACTGTAAGACTCCATGTCCCTCAACTCGAGCCAGGCAAGCAAGAAGATGAATGTGATCGAAGGAGCCAGACACTAGCCATCATAAGCCAAGAATACCCTCCGGAGATATGGACCCATGTCTATACAGATGGCTCAGCCACCAAAGCTATCAAAGATGGAGGTGCTGGAATCTTCATCCAATATACACCAGGCAACAAAGAGAGACATTGCAGGGCCACAGGGAAGCACTGCAGTAACTTAACTACAGGGCGTAGACCGAAGCTCACAACAAAACACCAGAACTAGCCAAAATACTACATACCCTTAGTAACCACTGCAAATTAGCCCTTCATTGGATTCCTGCCTACTGTGGAATGCCTGAAAATGAAACAGCAGCTGAATTGGCAAAACTGGGAGCACAGTCAGCACAACCACCTGTACATTTTTACCATTTTCAAGAACTTCACAAGACCAAGACAAGAGGCTGACCCCTACCATCGTCTTAACAGAAGAAGTGATTATGGTATGGCGACTACGCTCAAGGCACAACAGGCTGAACCATCACATGTACCGGAAGTATAAATTGGTGCCGTCTCCGATCTGTCCATGCGGGGAAGAAGAACAAACTGTCGAGCATGTCCTCCAAAGATGCAGAAGACACAACCAGGATCGAAGTGCAACGTGGCCCACAGACACAACTCCTCAAGAGAAGCTCTATGGAGATGCTGATGATCTGTGGAAGACCAGAAAGTTCATCGCAGACACTGGGATGATAGTGTAGGACGAACGACTGAGGTGAGGACAAACTGGATGTGAGAAAGAATATAACTGGTCACGGTCCGAATGAAGCAACGATTCAAAAAAACATCCACACAAGTTTTTTGAATACTATACTCCCAGCAGACTAGAGCGTCACACCCATCAATAAAACGGGAGACCAATTTATAGCGACCTAGCAACTACTGGTCCATCTCAATCAAGTCTGCGTGAAGTGAACTGGTCGAGCACACACCGTTACTTAAAAGCCAGAGCATGGCCCTTCTCGACACGTTTTAGATACTTGCTGACAAACAACATGGTTCAGAAAGATACATGTGTATTCACTGAGAGCCAGCTGCACTCCATTACCAACTTCAACTGTTACCTAGATGGTGGGGATCAGATTGGCCCGTCATTCGGGACTTCGGTCAAAGGAGAGGCAAGCCAGCAAAGTGAATTATTACAACATCAGTGGAGCCTGCTGGGCAGGAATAGTACTAGCATAATTCTTGCGATTAGAACCCAACATGTACTGGTTGGAGAATAGTCCACAAACACAGCACCAGCCACACCAGGCGTACCTCAGGGATCAGCCATTGGACCACTTTTTTCTGTTGTATATCTACCACCTTCTAATTCATGCAACATCTCCTCACCATCTGCTTGCTGACAACAACCTCTTGAACAATGTAATTACTTAGAAAATGCTTAAGCCTAACAATATGACATGGACAGACTACAGCAATGAATGGGAGGGTCCATGGTTGATGTCATTTAATCCTTACAAGTATATGGTCACCCGCATCACTAGGAAGCGAACTCGTGATAAGACTCCGTTTTTCATCCACAACAGCATGACACGTTGCAAGTTGTGGCAGAGATAAGTACATCGGGGTATACATAGATGAGGTATCCATGTGTACCAATGTTGCTACCATTGTGAGTAAAGCCTACAACAGCATCGCTTTCTTTTGGACAAACTTAACAAACTATCGAAACTGATTAGGGTACGATGTTACCAGACCCACGTCAAATCAATCCTTGAATACGCAAATTAGGCAAAGGATCAACCAGGGCAAATATTTGTCATCTGGAGGCAGTTCAGCATATTGGACGCAATTCGTTAAACGGTACTTTAGCACAACAAGCAACATCAGGCAGATCATTGGTGACTTTGATTGGAAACTCTAGAACCAGATCCATGAGTATTGTCGACAGCGATTATGCCTTCTTGAGGGGTCTTATTTATAGTGGATAATCATGATTATTTGTTTTTAACAAAAATAACTCGCCGCTCACACGATCTTGTAATTAAATATCAATGGTATGATAATGCTCAAGAGGACGACCATATATGCTATACAGAAAGAAGAATAATCAATAATTTATTCCCCACTTATGTAATGTTAAAAGGCCATCTTTGCTGCCATTTTGAAGTTAAACCATAATGCATGTCTGATAAATATAATGTTCAATACAAGTAAAAAGTATTTGAACACACTATACGATTTTCATAAAATATGCTTATTCAGCAATTATGATGGCCATTACAGCCGGTAGTTGATTTCTTAGTATGCTATCTTAAATGATTGCCAACAATTAATAATGCTATGATTGAATAGATACTATGTTTAACATTTACACAACTGCCAATTAGCAACAATAGTAATTTATGCAACTAATCTCTTGCACCACCGACATATTTCCTGATTTTGGCGGCCATCTTGGACGCCATTTTGAATGAGGCAACGGGTCAATTGAGTCGAATCGAACTTTTATTTGAATGTTAGTTAACTATTTTAATTCCGATGTCAACAAAAATCATTTAAATAAATGTTTTAATAGAATATGTCAATATTTTAATTATTGCGGCCGTTGTAACGGCCATTTTTATTTCAGCCGACATGGATGCCATCACACAATATTTCAATCGACGAATAACGATAGATAAAATATAAATACATGTGTTAAAACATTTTAACTACAACCAATCGGCAAAAAAGAAATTTGTAACTAATTTCTGGCATCTCTGATTATTTTTCTGATTTTGGCGGCCATTTTGGACGCCATCTTGATTTTTATAAAATGCTCAATGAAGACAGCTGGTCATCATTCATATTCTTCAATTGCAACATATTCCCTTACAGAAAACTAAAATATATTTACAATACAATCCAATGTTGGGTCTAACCTAAATATCCCGTTTATAGACAGGACTATTATTAAACTTTTAGGTATCCAATATTCCTGGCCATGAAGGATTGTTTAAACGAAAATCTGTCAATGTAATGTTTATTATGGACGCCTAGAATCAACCTCTGCATATAACAACCAACAAATGGTCAAATACACACTCAGATCCGACTTGAAAGAGAAAAAATAACGACAAAACCGAAAAATATCATAATTTCCTTAAAAAATCAATAATTATTAATTAATAATCATATTATAATATTTATATTTATATATTACCACATGCGGGGTTCAGTTGCAAACATTTTAAGACATATTACAAGCCGATAGCCCATGTGAGTGATGCATAATCGAAGCTTGCTTAAAATAACGGCGGCAATCTTTAAAGATGGCCGCCAAAAGGTCATTTGGCAAAATGTCCCGCAAATCCATCAACTGATTTCGGACAGCTTAGATATCAAGCTAACCAAAGATTATTGGTGGATCTGTTCACCAATTTGGGAATGGATTTCGGTCTGTCACCTGGACTATTAAAAGTTGTTGGTTGAGCATGGTTATTCCATTTTTGTGAAGAAAATATGCAATTTTTGTCACAGGAAGGATGTTTTACGCTTTGTTGTTCTTTTTAGCAGTAGATAATTGAACTATATAGATCATTATTATGGCCATCGCTTTTGCCTACCTAACGATGTGCCGTGTTAAAATGAGTTTAAAAAAATACGCATACTTACAAGCATAATTACGCAGTATCGAACACGAATATTTCAACTACGTTAGCAATCACACAGAAGAGCTGTTATTTTACAACCACAGTAAATAGTTTATTTAAGCGTAACCCTTTATAAGTAATTAAGCAATTTTCTGATGGTCACTTTTTATACGCGATCAGCGAAATGGCGCCAAAAACGTAACGTTGTCATGCGCATGACGTCATGTCCGAATAAAACCGGAAATGACGTCACAATGTTTTGACCCTTACTTGATAACATCTTGGCCCATTCCTACGATGCTAATATGTAATGATGCCAAGTTCCATATGACCATACAGAATAGGCCCAAAATAGGCCCGTGGCACTCAACGTAGTATAACAAAATAGGCCCAAAATAGGCCAGTGACGTTTGGGGGGTTAACATGTGTACCAAATTTCAATAAAATCCGACAATGGCATCAATTCATGGTCTAAGGTGATGAGCCGCCTTAAGCGCTCCATGTGTGTGATTACAAGTACTTATGATCATGATGGTACTGGTTTTGAGTTTGTCTTTGTTACAACGAAAATAATGCAATAAAATTGTCCGCATTTTTCCATGCGAGGTTCCTTTTGTTAAGTTAATCCAACAGGATTATAAATTAGACAGCGATGTTTACTTTTCTTCTATAACATGTATCAGCATAGACGTAAGAAGAAGTACTTAAATGTAAAAACATGCAAACCAATATAATATGGACATATTATGAAACCAAGAGAAGTACTAACTTACGTCTGGGAAGGCCAGTGCTATCATACCGTCTTATAGGGGCCATTGTTCGCCAATTACTTAAGATTTATGTTGGCGTAATTATCAGCTAACATCATAAAAAAATCAAAGCGTGATTTACAGCGGTCATTGGACGTACCAATATTTATTGGATGGTTGTTTATAATAATTGCAAATTTGCGAATATACTTTTTTCCAAATCCCCACTTATAACGAACAATGGTTGTATATACGGTCAACAAAAAATGTTTTATTGGTTACAGGGTCCGTCTGAGTTATGAAATTTCTAAATTAATATCACTTGATATTATGAAAATATTAGTGATATGATACAAATCTTTAAAATTAGTTTTATCAACTATTTCAACAATGGTAAATTTCAATGGAGTATTGTATGAAGCAGTTTCGCCATGCTAGTTAACGACTTCTGTGCCACGGGGCCTGTTTGGCCTATATGTTTTACTACGTTGAGTGCCAACGGGCCTATTTGGCCTATTTTTGTATGCAATCGTAGTAAAGGGGCAGAATATAGACTAGTAAGGGTCAAAACATTATGACCTTATTTCCATTCAAATTCAGACATGACGTCATGCGTCTGACGACGTTAATATTGGCGCCATTTCGCCGATCGCACGTTACAAGTGACCATTGGAATATTGCTTAATTGTGTAATTGTAAGACATTACTGCTAAATAAACGATTTACAATTTTTGAAAAATGCCAACTCTTATGTTTGGTTACAAAACTAGCTGATTCATTCGTGTGTAATTCTCGGTAATTATGCTACGAAATACGTGTATTTTGCATGCGATTTTGACACGAGATATTGTTAATTAGACATGGACTGTAATAATGATATATACAGTTGAGTTGTCTATTTTTGAAATTTTCAACGCAACGTTGGATGACGTAATTCCAATTACCGAAAAGCACTCGACACAATTAATGATGTAGTGGACTAAATATTGAAGAAATATACGCTGCAAATGTGATGCTAGCATATATAACACTGAACCCCTTAATTCACCAGTGTGAAAAATAGCATTCAGGAAGGGCAGGAGATCCTAAGTTCTAAGCATGTCTATGAATAACAAGTTATATCGATGCTAACATCACATACTCCGTGTCCGATAAATCCCTTTCCCGGAGCCAACGGGCTACTAGAAATTTTGGACGGGCTGCCAAAATCATCCTACGTAAGCCCACCGGGCAACCATAAAATCCAAGAATCAATCAGAGCTGCTATCAGTCAGTTAATCCCACCAAAGGTGTTAGGCTAAAATTCGCCGACAATTTAATAACACAATATCGATGTTCATTTTCTGTTCATGAATAAGTTGAAACATGTTTGCTCTTTTATAGGTAGCGCGCGATATGTGCTCAGGAAGTTCGATACCCGTCGATTCTCGAAGCAAGAAAAAACACAATGCTCCATTACTCCCTGTGAGTACGATGTCTGTACATGAAAGGCATCAGCAGTAAAATAGTCTCTGCAGTGAGACTCGGGTGCTAAGTGCTCAAGGTTTTTTTCAGTGTAATATGTTGGTTCAATCGTGAAAAAGTGTATGTAGGCTGAGATCCAATAACTTTAAGTAAATTATTGAACACTTTAAGTTTGATGTACAAATGAGCTCTGTTGTGCGATTTCCAAACGCTTGATAAACTATTGTTTTTTAGGGAAACCCATATTTAGTTCAGAGCACATACTTTTTTGAGAAAATTGCGAAACAATTTTTTATTTGTTTGATGATGTCACACTATGTGTGTCTTGTAACATACAAAAAATCTAGGACCATACATTTTTGTGAAAGTCTAATATTTTGGGGTAAAACCTTACAAAATATAAAAGCTAAGCATGATTATTTTTTGAATCAGTAACTCACATCACCATTTGCAGTTGTATGGGATACAAATAGATTGTGATAGGTATGTTGTTACATGTAGTTGACGAAATTTAAAAATAATTTTCCAGATCGTTGCCTAAAATCCGATATTTTCGGGCAAAACCTGTCAAAATCTTAACAAAAGCGAGCATTTTGGGAATCGGTTGATTACAATGTCATAAAAAATAATATATATTTGGAATGTTTTAATTGTGGTTGGTACATAGTGCCTTGCAGTTTAAGATATCAAAACTATAGTGCCAGAATGTTTTGCTAAATGATTGTATTATTTGGGTAAAATAGTGTTAAACATAAACGAAAAGTAAGAATTGGCAAATTTTTGTGATGTGTTTACTCAAAATATCAAATATCATTTAAACCATATACCAGGTTGAAAAGTAACACCCACGATCTCGCTTTGTCGTACAAACAGGAGTGCAAGGCCCATAACCTGGTATATGGTGTGTTTTGCAACAAATGTGAGAGAATAGTGTATGTTGGGGAGACAAGTCGCTCATTGAAAGAGAGGCTTAAAGAGCATGAAGCTGATGTTAGACTTAGACGCTGTAAACCGATGTCGGACCATTTCAATAGTCAAGGCCATTCTTCAAAAGACATTGGTGTATCGATACTGGAGACGATCAAGGATGAGTCAAGATATTATAGACTAATACGTGAAATAGAGTGGATAAAGACTTTCAGAACCGAATCACCGGAAGGTTTAAACACCAAAACACAACTGGACGTTCTCCTAAGGGGCAATTTATAAAACAGTTATAATTAATACATTGACATTACTATGAATGAAATTTTAGATTGGGGTTGCCTCCATACTTTTAGTATATAATTATATAAGCTTAGTCTTGTCGTTTTCAATTTGGGCATAGGTAATATATATTTCTATATTTATTTAAAGTATTTTGAACTTATAATATATTGGACATGACTATCTGTGGTTTATGTTTGGAATAGGTGTAGGCATCCCTAACCTGGAGTTTTACCTATATTAGATTGATTTGTATACATTGCAACGTAACGTCATGAGTCTAGTTGGTGTACTTTTGTTATGACATCATTTCCTGTTTATTTGTGACGTCATGACGTCACTTCCTGCAATGCCAGCAAATATGTAAAATAAGTTTTTAAAATGTGTTTTTCGATAAAGGCTGAATGCCGAAACGTTATTAAATATCAGTATGAACCATACTATTTAAATCAACCTGAAGATTGTTTCAACAGCGCGCTCCGAAATATACCTGCGTCGCATACAATGCAATTACCTCGCGTATTCCAGAGCGATTTCAGTCATTCACTGAAACCATGTATTGTTCAAATACAGATAAAATTGAACTTCTCAGACTTAGAATAATAAATTTGCTATCGATGTCTTGTTGAAAGATTGATCTTTCAGAAAATGTTTATTTAAAAAACATCTGACTTTCTAATAAAAAGTTATCGGTCAGTTATCAGAACTTTCAGAATGCTCCTCGTATATACTTCGGCGTTTAAAAAGAGAGTGCGAGAGGTCACAAAAGAACCGATGTTTCTCTAATAAAACTACATGCATTCGTATGCATGCGTACTAGTATCAAACATACATAAATCATACTTCTTAGAAAGAAGGGTTTGGGCTTTGAACTTATCACCAAACAATATAAGAAATCAGAAATAAATGCGATCTTGTCACATAGAATAAAATTACACGTCCCTCCAAACATTCTACGTCCCATATTATCCTCATACGACATTCGTTCACTTGATATTATTTATGTGTACGTATTTTTGTTTTCATCCGTATTTGTCTGTAAAATGGTCTAAGACATTCGGTTTCAATGGAGATGGCAGTTGTGTGATACAATGAATCCAGCCTACGGAACCTTATATTTGACCGAATGAACTCATTGGTTCTTCAACGTACCCGGTATGCTGTAAACAATTATGTGTCAAATATTATTAAATTGCAGTTGCTGTGGTCATCTTGATATTCCGGGAGGTGATTGAATTGTGTTGTATTTACTTGTTTGTAGATTTGGATGAAACGCCATACTTTAATATAAATTAAAATTTATTTTTGGAATACGGCGACCGATTAACCTAACCAGTTTTTTTGCTTTCGACATAACCCGGTCTATCATAACTAACATAACCAGTACTAACGCTCTACGATATCACGATTCCACAAGCAACCAGCAACCTCTAAAATATGGAGGATAATCGACATTTTCATGGAATTGTATGACTTACCACTACCGGGAATCAAGCGCATATTGCCGAGTTAAAAGTTCAGCGCAATTCAGTTATACAATAATTTTAGAGATACATGTATTTGTTTTAAAAAGTAAAACTTGATTTCATAAGGCGTCATTCACTCATACCTCATTCGATTAAAATATGTATAATTTAGAAAACGGACACAATATCTTCACGTAAAGTTCGAGGATCCTTAGTTTTGTGTAGCTATGAAGTTATATACTCATTTTATACTAGAATAAAAAATTAAAAAATCAGCAAAACTTATGTTAAATACTTCATTAAAATATGGATATTAGAAGAAAATGTTTAATTCGGGTGAATGCCGTTTTTCCTAAGGTTTTGCTAGGGTTTTATACTTCTATTTTGACTTAACTTACATATGTGGTTTACTTATCACAAATGCATACACAGCGCTTTCATTAGGCCCCTTATTACGTTATAACGTGCGGCATATCGCGCCATTGTTTAACGTAGATTATAACAGGCTATATCAACAAAATGTGTCGATTTTCATAGCAACCTTTAGGTGAATAACTGACATATATTTGAAAAAAGTTGTCTATTTAATTTTGTTGAAAGAATGGACTTGTTGAAAAACAATAACACACATTGTCAATTACAATAACCTAGCCCTTTTCTGAATAAAAGTTATCTGTCTATGTTACTTGTACGGAGGTCCTGACAGTTTACATAAATTGAGCCATAGCAATAATAATTACACCAGTATCGTATTTAACTGAAAAAAATATTTGTTTATTTTTCGTCAGTTAAACGTATACACATGTACCAAATTGGCAATCAAACGACGCGCCACTTATACTCGCGTATTAATCCGAAATGACGTAAGGTCAAAACTTCAATCGTAATAGCTCGGCCATTTCCGTTTGTCTCCGGTAAATACACCTCGTAAATAAGTGTAGAAATACACCAATATCGTTCGCCCTCACTACTAAAGTCAGCTTCATCCGCGTGAAAGTAATAAGTTACGTATCCGTCAATACGATGGTTATTTTATATGTTCTGATCAGTTTTCTTATTCCTATGGCATAGCAGGACGTATCGCGAAGAAAATGTCAAACATCTTTGTAGAAAAATAATATCTAGCGCCTATAATGAATGGAAATTACGTCTTGTTTATCACTTGACGTCATGAATGACATGACGTTTATTTGGCGTCAACGTAAACGTGACGTTGTGTGAACTTTTATTATGTAACGTTATGTAATGTTAATTATAATTGTATTCTTGTTTTCAATTCTTGTATTTAGCAGCTCCCGTTCTCTTTCTCAAGTTTAAACTTTAACATATTTGTTGCCGTATGCACGTGTACATGTTGCATAAACGTTACTGAGGGAGCTGTCATTTTCGAATCATGTGACTGAAATTAGTCCAAAATGTCGCCTTTTAATGTCAGAGGTATTTTCCATTGGATAAAATCCGAGGTGATCAGAGTGGTCAAAACTTTGCTCGGAAGGCGTCAGGAAAGGAAATAACACCAGCACATTTTGTACTTGTTGAATTGTATCTGAAATTCACCTGGCATACATTTGTAGTTAAAGAGAAACAACGAATGCCATATCACGCTTTGTGTACACAAAAAGGACTGAATGGAATACAATACGAACACAAACCTGTTTAAGCCTACACACTGTCAGATGTATAAAGCACATTGTATTTGATTAACGCCTCTGAAGTGTCCTTAAATACTGCACGAAATGTCAAGCATCACACAAAGTAATTAACCAAGCTCAGACACGAATTCAAATTCCTGTAGAAATGATTTCCAACAAATCTAGACAATGCAGGAATATATACCAGTCCATATATCGCCTTTCCTGCGATTTGTATTGCCCTTTTTGTGAACACATACATTTTGTAATGAACCAGTCAATTGCATTCACGGCACCAACCTCTGGGTATGACTGTGATTTTTACCTTCAAGCTTCCCACGCGATGCCGGGGAAATGTTGGGATTTTTTTCACCGAACCAATTTGTTTGGGACAATATTTAATTGTCAGCTGCCCCCGCATGGGCCGAGGAAGGGTGGGGGTTTGAAAACCCAAAAGTAAATTTTCTGGCCAATCCCTGGGGATTGCGGGCAATGAATGGAACTGACTGGTGCATAATACAGGCATTATTTACAATAATTCTCCATTACCTGTAAACACATTTAATAAAACCAACTCTCCATTTTTTATTAACACTACATACGTGTGTTATGGGTTATAACTCTCCATTATTTTGTATACACATTGCATTAAATGTGTATACAAAATAATGGAGAGTTATTGTTAGACAACTCTCCATTCCTGAAAAATAATGGAGAGTTAGTGAATGGGTTAATCCCCTGGGTGTATTTTAACAATTAGGATGTGTTTGCTAGGGCCTATATATCGATGTTATATACTGTTTCAAATGTCAAATCAATACTGAGGACGTACACGTATTGTTATACTCGTAGTACTTGAGATTTGTTACTTATCCCTATATCCAAACCGATGTCTATGATTGCTTACTACGATTCATATCGACGGGTTTTCTCACACGTTCAATCACTTACTTATTAAGGATGTAGACTACCATTGCGCGACGTCACCGACCAAAAATCAATTTTTCATCGAATTAAATGAAAATCTCCATAAATATTCTTTAACATGTTGTCAGTATTTGGTCGTTTTTATTTTTTCGAAGTATCGTTTCGTTTCCTAGCAACGCGACGTTACTTACATGGCGCATAAAAACCATTTTTGTTCCACCTTTTCAACAAACACAATGGCGACAAGATAAGCCAAACGACTGTTAAAACAAGTAGTTCAAACACAGTTTTATATTGTAGTTGAAATAGAGGATATTTGTATTTTTCCGTGTATGATCGGCTGATAATTCACCGGGTGAGCAGCTGAGCTAATTTTCGACATAAAACCTCTTTTCCTCGCGCAATTGTAGTCTACATCCTTAATAAGTAACTGATTGAACGTGTGAGAAAACCCCTCGATATGAATCGTAGGAAGCAATCATAGACATCGGTTTGGGTATAGGGATAAATAACAAATCTCAAGTACTACGAGAGGTGATCAACTTATTTATGAACAAAACATGAACACCGATTTTGCAATATTGAATAAATAAAAATTGATATATCTCTTTTAAACCATATGAGCAAATGCTTTAAGTTGAACATATGGCCATTATACATTGTATATTTCATTTCGTTAAAGCTTAAAACAACAATTTAGTAGATGATGTTTTTTTACCTGTTTTTAAGGCAAAATGGCCCTTTTATAAGCATAAGGAAAGTGTAAGTAAATTTTTATTTTGCATTTTTATTAATAAATATATTCGAATATTCGTTCGATTATCGATGTCAGATTTCATTCATTTTTTTCACTTCCCTGTTGAACAAAAGTTCCATTACCGCTCTTATGCAAAGCTACGATATTCGTTAGCTTAATATTTCTTTTTGAACTATTGATATACATTCAACCTGATTTGAAAGTAATAAACATGTTTTTTTCTATAAATCGTCGTATTTCTTTACCTTTCGGGCTTCAGTGACGTGTGAATAAAGTTTAATAAACACTTTTACTAACAACTACAATTTTATTCATTTATGCAAACAGCTAATCATACAGTGGATGAAACCCCCGAATCAAAAGCATCCCACACATTAGTCAGGTAACTAATTTAGCCTGCAAAATCCGTGTTAGTACGACGCTTGAATACAGACGAAATGCAAGCGTTTCGGGTGTCTAAATGCAATCGTTTTACGGAAGTATTTTGGAGAAGTGTCATACTGTTTATTCCGAGTATACAGTTAATATATCGATGAACATGTCATAAAAGTGTCAATTGGGGACTTGATTATACACTATATTACAAATTATGTTGTTATTAAGCATACGAAAATAATTGGAATTTACATGTATCAATATTTGGTGAAATTGACCATTTTTCTTTATTTTTTACGAATATTCGAATATTGAAATTGGATTCGAATATTCGTTCAATTTTCGAATATTCGAATATTCGAATATTCGGTCCCATCTCTAATTTTTAATGAGCAAATAAGTAATATTTGTCATGAGAAGGGTTATAAGAGTTGTGTTTCCAGTAATGGTGAAATGGCACCAAAATTTGAATATTGCCCAACATTGCCCTACACTATAAAATTAAATTGATTTTATGATGTCTATGATGAATCCATGAGCAAAACGCGCAATAGTACCACTGATGGAAGCTATCAGTGAACTTATTTCGAAAAAGTTGACTACATAGTACCGGGAAAAAGTTCCTACGCTGAAAATCAAGAAAAACATGCATCGCTGCCAAAAGTCTTGAAGTCTAGAAATACGAAATAAACAACATTATGGGGAAAAATTGTTTCGCTATGGCGAAACAATGCTGTATCTTCGAGAATGTTATGATATATTAGGGTATGCTATTTTAGAAAAGGTAACACGCATAGGGAAAAGTTGGTGTTTGTCCAGCATTGTGTATTCGCGGCCGTTTTCATGGAAAGGCATTGTGTTTGTTATTATGGAAATACGCACGTCCGAAGCAACATCAAATTAATATTAAAGGCTGTGGTATATGTACAAACCGTTTCTAATCAGGTTTTCAACAAATAAGTGTTACGTATTGTTCCTAAGGACTGATCCAAGAACATAGTGTTTGATCCAGTTTCAGCTTCAAGTCACTAGATACAACACCAAATAAAAAACTTAAGAATAAAACTTTGATATATATTATAACCAAACAGTTGATGTCGAAGTCTTCTCATGCTTTAACAATAGAATTTACTATCTGGTTGATACTAAAACATCAATTGAAGAAGGAAAATGTAAACATAATTATTTCGAGTTTTGGACCTTAAAAACGCAAATAACAACACCCTCTCCACCAATGCTGATTATGATTTAACCGTGACATATTGGCAATTTACAAATATGATATATACTTCCTGATACACTACTTAACACAATATACAAGTTGTTATTCAATTTCATTGTTAGAGTCACAAAATATCGATGTTCATTTTCTGTTCATAAATAAGTTGAACACCTCTCGTATAACATTACGTGTACGTCCTCAGTATTGATTTGACATTTGAAACAGTATATAACATCGATATAATTATAGGCCCTAGCAAACACATCCTAATTGATAGCATCACCAATGATATATGGACTGGTATATATTCCTGCATTGTCTAGATTTGTTGGAAATCATTTCTACAGGAATTTGAATTCGTGTCTGAGCTTGGTTAATTACTTTGTATGATGCTTGACATTTCGTGCAGTATTTAAGGACATTTCAGAGGCGTCAATTAAATACAATGAGCTGTATACATCTGTGTAGGCTTAAACAGGTTCGTGTTCGTATTGTATTCCATTCAGTCCTTTTTGTGTACACAAAGCGTGATATGGCATTCGTTGTTTCTCTTTAACTACAAATGTATGCCAGGTGAATTTCAGATACAATTAAACAAGTACAAAATGTGCTGGTGTTATTTCCTTTCCTGACGCCTTCCGAGCAAAGTTTAACCATTTCGCTGCCAACGTCAAATCAATTGGTGCCAAACAAGTTTTGACCATTCTGATGGCAAACCTCGGATTTTATCCAATGGAAAATACCTCTGACATAACAAGGCGACATTTTGAACTACTTTCAGTCACATGATTCGAAAATGACAGCTCCCTCAGTTACGTTTATACAACATGTACACGTGCATACGGCAACAAATATGTTAAAGGGACTATGGATTAACAGTGTTTACATTAGCCATATAGGTCACGTAATGTCTATTTTTAACATCAGTAACGAAATTTCCGACATTTCACGAGTATTTACGGTGTTTATGTCGACTAATCATATACGCGTATTGCACATTTTCCGATACCGCTGATATCGGAAATTTCCGGAAAGCGAGTTCGTATATCTCCTCGAAAATCCGACTGTGACGTCACAATCGGTACTCGGCAATTTAATCCGCCATATTGTTTTTTTGTTCAAAATTGTAAACATTGGAATAAAAGTGCAATAAAGTTAAATGGGGAGATCACGGTGTTGTGTCGGGGGGGGTGTAGTAATGTGCCAGGTAATGGTGTAAGCCTACATACATTTCCCAGAGAAGAAACCGCCAGAAAAAATGGATAAAGGCTATTCAGATGACGGGCAGCGATTGTTCGAGAGCCGGTTGGTCTGGGCCGCAGAAAGATAAATCTGCTAACGCACAGCTAGTTTGTTCAGAACATTTTGAACTGTTCATGTACTCGTTGACGACAAGAACTAATTGGTCTTTAGGAATTAATTATCGTCCTATTCTAAACGAGGGAGCTGTTCCTACGTTGTTCGGTGAAAACGTCCGGACCTGCAACGTTGAGAAAACAACACCACGGCCTGTTGTTAGAAAACGTGAAGTTGCAAGGGTAAGTTTTAGTTTATTGTTACACAAGGTAACGTTAGGCCATATCGAAATACTGTTGTTTTCGTATGTAAATAGTCATTCAACTTCTTGCACTTAAACAGCATGATGATGTCTAAGCCAAAGGCTGAACAGCCACAAATGTTTATTATTGAATTTATTCCAAGGCCTTTGAGGTTGTCATGTAAGATTACCAGTTAATCTTCAATGTTTGGTTTTCTGGACCTGGGGAAATCCGGCAATTTCACCATTGACAGGCAGGAATTTATTTTGACCATCAAAAGTAAAATTCACGGCCCACCACATGGATCAGGGTCCATGGATGAAACTGAACTGATGCATTAAGATGTTGACAGATTTATTGCTAAAATATAAAAATAACAAATGGAGGTCCGAGGATAAGTGCTCCCAAGGCCTAAATTTAAACTTTAAGGTATTTTAGTGAACCTAATATGTGAATAAAAGCTATGACCGATACTGTATTATACTAAAAAGTCAGGAAAGAGTCAATATCTGATTATCTCTGCCAACTTTGGTAGGTGATTTATGCTGCAGTGCCTATCACCTTTTTTGTGTATTGACAGTTTCCAACTTGAACCAATTCATCTCTATTGAGTGTGAGAAGTGTTGCCAGGTATATAGGATTTAATACATTGTAACTAATAGGGGAGAAACTTGAGTAAGCAGTCAGTTAGCTCTGTTTGTAGAGCATATTCGCCCTGTAAGCGAAGGGTCCCTGTTTCGAGCCCCTGTCTGGTTGCACTTTTTTCTTCCCCCGTTAAGTTTGGAGCTCAACGAATGATATAGTGTATTTAGCTGGGGTTTAGGATTTAATAACTAATAGGGAGAAACTTGTGTAAACAGTCGGCCAGCTGAGTCGGTAGAGCATTTGCCCTGTAAGCGAATGGTCGCGAATTCGAGACCTGGTCTGGTTGCACTTTTTTCTTCTCCTGTTACAGAAGTTTCAGAAATGACTAAGGGCCCTAGTCAAGAATCAAAACACAGGTCACTTGATCAGTAGCCGCGCATGTCCTCACTAAGCCTTGAAGCATCTCAGACGGTTTACCATTTGCCAGCAGTTTAGACTCTGAGAAAAATGTGCACACCTATCAGATCTATCTATATGAATGTAGTCATTTCCCCAGTCAATATTTTTTTGGATTAATGGAAGTTTGTCTGGCAACATTCAACGCATTTTAATACGGGCAATAGGTAATGAAAGAAGGAAATATCAAATATGCCAGGTCCCAATTTCCCAAATGACGCCAAGACTAGAATTATGCAGGGTCCCTAAAAAAAGAGTCCTTTCTGTGTCTTTTGAAAATCTCCCGGGTCTGGGGCCTTATTGAGTTATTCACCAACGTTGTAAGTCTAAAACTCAGACTTAGACTTAAAATTGACAACATTTGTAATCACTGCCATTTCTTTGTAATTAGGTCAAATTTAACCATGTGACATTTTATTTGATTATTTGTTATTACTCACTGAAGTGTGACTGAACATGTCTACCAATTTATCTTTGAAATCGGATGAACATTTTGCAATATGAAATCTGGGTTTTAGTCTTACAATGTTGGTGAATACGGCCCCTGGACCCGAGTATGATGCTATTCCTGATCTGCTGTTATTTTCTGTAGGATATTGAGACAAAACTGCAAGGATTAATTGAAAAAAAGTTATATTGATCTATAAACATGCATTCATGTATCAGTCAGGTCTTGTCATAGTCATGATTCACTTATTTAGTCATTTTAAAACTCCACGAGCCATACTCAAGGATTAATTCGCAAACTAATTTTATGTTGCAAGTATAAGTTAAACTGTAATTTAAGACAGATGATGTTCAGTACATGCCAAACATTGAAATAATGAAAATACATGATTACACCACCAAACAACCCTATTTGATTTCTTTACAGTTTACTTCAAATAATTAGTAATTTACACAATGGTACTTTTCAGATATTGAATGACTACAATCAGCAACTCCAGGTGAAAGAGTCATCTCCTGTGGTCCCAGATCTACCAACTGTTGATATACTTACAGTAAGTCTCATCACAAGTAATGCTATAGATTGATTTTCTTTTACTCCATCTACTGCCACCCCAGAGATTTTTTTTAAGTAAATCCTCTGCCATTCCCCGACCTGTTGGAACAGCTAATTGTGAAATCTCTATTATTTTCCCTGCCCCTGGCAACTAAATAATGTCCCTCAAGGTATAGGTTAACCGTTTGATGATAAAATCCCCACATTTCCCCCATCAGTGCAGGGAAATCCGGGTTGTAAAAAGTTAAAACACAGCCATTTCCCCGGGAGGCTATCCACTGCCCCAGGGTGTGTCGGGCTGTGGTTTCAAATGACTCACTAGTGCATTTACACTGCAGCCTGCTATATGAGCTTTCGCCATGGTAAATGTAAGATAGATTTTTAACCTGGCAATCTGTGTGAGGCAGGTTGTTCCGTTTCATGAAATGGTCGTTTTAACCTCCTGCTAGTTTCCTGTTCTTTCAAGTTAAAAACAGTCCATAAAAACGGATTTGGTGCCCCCCCAGTTGGCCTCGGAGTGACCATTTTTTACATCACTTAAATGTTAAAATCCTTAAAATATTACCAATCGATTTGGCTGTGGATCGATATTTTGTGACAATAACCCTGTATATTACATATTCCGGAAGCGAGAGCAACAAAATGTGCCCCCTGTTGTGTAATCACAAGGTCCATGTGCCCCCTGTTGTGTAATCTCCAGGTTCAGTTTACACTTGATCTAATCATCCAGATGCATGTTTTACAGCGTCTGAATGATGCGGATCAAGGTGTCTGTGCCCCTTGATCAATGTCACTACAGCGCTTGAATTAACAGATTAAAAATTTTGACATGAATTTGAAGAAAGTAAATTTTATTATTGACATGTTTATTTGTTATAACAGTAAACTGATTGTGTAACGCTACAATTTTGATGATATCAAGCCTTTTCAAAGAAAAACATTAAAAAAAGAATTTTTGTCTATTTTTGCAAGTTGAATTGTTCAAATAAATTTTCTAAAACGTACAGGCGCAATAATTTGCAAGATTTTTTTATTTAAAAAACTTGATCTGAACCTGTGAACACTACTGTCTCAGATAAAACCATGCATGGCATATGTAAAACAACAACCAGTTGCATCCACCCCCACCCCGGGGATGGGCTATAGTTAGCCGGGGGAAACGATCGTACATGTTTTACCTTTCAGCTAATCCCCACTGCCGGGGAAAGGTTGGGAATTTTTTCTCAGGGACAGTATTTAGTTGTTAGGGGACGGGAAATACTTGAGATTTTACTATCAGCTGTCAGCTTAAAGTGCAGGAAATTGCATGATTTAAATTCAAAAAGTGAAAAATTCGTCGCCGGGAGGGGACACCCCTCCCGCACCAACCCCAACTTAGCCTTCAACAAATGTCTTGTGCCCCCCCCAGTCCAAAAATTCTGGATCCGGGCCTGTATACAGTGTATAGCTACTTCTTACGCCAAAAGTGATACCAATAATGTTATCTAACGTTTGCAATGATATAGTTTCAACGGTATAACACATATAAACAATCAAACATCAGCGTTATGTAACCAGGTGCACCTTCATATTCAAACACTTACCAAAATTGAAACCAATCCATCAAGGATAGTTGACAACTGAACATTATCATACAGTGACCTACAACCTAAATGTCAGAGGGTAATAACGTTTAACAAGTATATCCTGGATTCTGTGGAAGATGTTGGCATATCTGTACACATTGTCCGTATCTAAACATGTGTAACAATAATGACATAGTCGTACAATGAATATTTGTATAACGCGTAACGTTCTAGTATTAAGTTGGATGTCACACTTAATCAACAACATATAAATTCGTACTCGGTATATCAATTTATTATACATTTCATTATGAATTACCATAACATTGTTATACATTGTCTACAATTCTTGTTCAAGTACAATGTAGCCGCATTCCGTGTTTTAACTGTAAACACTTGTGCCAGATGTATCACTTATATTTCGTTTGATGCAGACTTCACATAACTGAGTAGTTGTTTGTATTATTATGACACATACGTTGGTAAATTGACGCTAACAAATTCGCCGCGAAGTAATAATGTCTCATCGTTGCAACTGATACAAGCAGTGAGGTAGCACATAACTGTTTCCGATTACTATTTACATCAAAACTATTTCAGACCTCATGGTGTTAAAGTCTAAGTGCCCCAAACAATGCTACAGTTTGTTCGACTATGTGTACTCCATTTTCGTACCCAACAATGTACATGGTATGTCACAGCCATGCAGATCATTAAACTATACAGAATGTAGTCTAACGGCTGATATATGTTTTTTTCTTGCACTTATGGCTTGGCTGTATAAATTAGCAGGCGGTTCGAATGCGAAACAATTATAGCTCATTACCGAGTGGATATACAAATGTAATAGTATACGAAGGCATACAAAATATAGACAAAATATAAAAAAAGAAGAAATTACATGTACATGTCACGAGTAGAAAGTACGAGGACCATAACAATAAACGAGTAAAGTTGCAACTGAACAGTCACCAGTCTGGTTTTAACAATTAAACAAGGAAACAAACTTCCGTCCGAGCCCAGTGAGGTCAAATTTGCAAATGACATAATGTAAAAGCTTTAAAAACATTTCGTCTATAACATAGCTATATTGATAGATTCCATGCAATATTAAAGAAATTATCCCTTACCAAATATTGTAATATAAACAATGTTGTTTTGGTTAAATCTAATGCGTCGGCGAAACATTATTGAGATAATAGTTCTGCTAGGATGTTTCTTATTTACAAGCCACGAATTAATTTGTCTATCGTACGAGTGCTATCATCATTCGTAACTTAAAGAAGCGTAATATTGTAGGGTTAACGCATGCTTTTTCGTGCTATTACATCTGCAGAGTCCCGAGGGACGGTTGGTGCCCAAGCCCGTCAGGACAGCACGAAAAAGCATGCGTAAACGCTATAATAGCATGAACACAACACTTTATTTGTATGTTTTTCAAAATTATGACATTTTGGCGGGTCATTTTGGGCGACGTTTGGAAAACAAACGCGACGTCGCTTAGCAAACGTTACGTCACATATAAGTTTTTGTTATGAGCGTCGACTTCCGGCATCGGCAAATACCAAGAAAACAGTGACATTGGGGGTTTGTTTACGTTTATTATTTTACTATTATAGAAAATAGTTACTAATAGTTACAATTAGAATGTGAATTACAGTTCATATAACGCTGTAAATCATTTATTTTCGTCGGCTGTGTCCTCAAATGAGCATACTTAAAACTGAACACCAACAGCGCGTGCGCGCGAGAATCTTTACAATAACGTACCTTTTTTCCCCGTTTAAGTATGAGCAAAATCACCGTTTTTATGCTATAATACCTTTTAACGTCATAAACTTAGTTACTAAGAGCCCTCTCATTGATAGTCCCGTGTACATTCTGTTGGTTGCGTGTACATAAAGTATATGCTAAAGCAACAAATGACATTAAAGCATCAATTGCCGTTAAGGATGAGAAAACAAACTAATTAAATGATCCTAAAAATGTTCATACCGGACCTAATACCGTTTATTGTGTGTGTCAGTTGCGCAATTACATTCTGTGATCATGTATTTATATAACATAAAGCTAATTGCAACTCAATCAATGACAGTAGAATACATTCTAAAGTTCTCCGAGCTATATTGGCTTTCAATTAATTTTACATTAATGGACGGCACTATCACTTCACAGACCAATGAATTGATTCGCATCACTCTCTGCTTTCCTTTTATGTCCGTGGCTTTGTTATTCAAATAAACATGATGCAGAAGCACATTCAGAGCAAAAAACATGTTTGCTTTATTACTTCCTGGTGAACTATTTTCTGAGAGTCCAAACTGTTGTCATGTTATCAAGCATAGCATCACAAAGACAATGGTTGCATATACAGTAGTACACGAAAAATATCGTACTGGTGAACATATGACAGCAACGAATTAATGTATTATAATTATTTAACCCGGATCTTCAACTCAATTTAAAGTGGTTGTCTCATTCAGCGGGAGACAACAAATAGTATTAATATAATTTTGTGGACAGTGCTTAGGTTCTATTTTATACTAAATAGGCAGTCACATAAAGCAAGTATTTTTATTCTGCTCTTGTCGTATTATTTAATTTGATAAATAAGTTCATGACCATTATGATCAATGGTAACAAGTAATTTGCATGAACATGTTAAACTTTAGTATTAGTGATTAATTGTATAACCAAATGGGCGCCAAGAGGGCAATGCCAAACTTTGTACTCTTGCTCTATTAACAATTTCTTACATAATATTCCTTAACAT
Organism: Spisula subtruncata; assembly: GCA_963678985.1. Classification (NCBI taxonomy): domain Eukaryota; kingdom Metazoa; phylum Mollusca; class Bivalvia; order Venerida; family Mactridae; genus Spisula; species Spisula subtruncata. Next base: position 28,997,883 of record OY787663.1, on the reverse strand, counting down.
ATAATAAATAGGTAACACAAAAATAGCGTCAAAAACCAATTATTTCACCTTCTGTGGTATCTATTATAGACTATCTAACATATCAATCAATGTGCATCACGACCAGTTCTAGACGCCTTTGATGCAATCTACTCAGTATGAATATCCGGTTGGTGTGCATAATGACTCGTTCTAAACGCATTTAACCATATCTACACATTATTCGTATCCTGTCGATGAGCTATTTTTTGTCTTTGATTTCTGTCAATTATAGCATCAGTTTACTGACCTGAGTCCGCCAAACAGTCGCTTCATGGCAGTATTTTCCGGAGGTTAAACCTAACATGATGTTGGGATTGAAATAGTGTGTTACATGCTTTGTCCTAGTTTGCTTTCCCGAGAGTTCCTAATCTCTCGTAACCAAACGTCTGTGTAGAGTGCGTGTATTTGCATTAACTCTCATATACAAATTAAACATGCTGCTAAACTTGCTTCAGTAAATAATGGCTCAGCGAATGGAGACAACCGTCCGTATTTTGTCGAGTTTTATCAAGGCAAACCTCAAAAGAACTAGAGATAACGAAAGTAGACTAAATTGGTGCCGTCTCCGATCTGTCCGTGCGGGAATGGAACAAACTGTCGAGCATGTCCTCCAAAGATGCAGAATACACAACCAGGATCGAACTGCAACGTGGCCTACAGACACAACTCTTCAAGAAAAGCTCTATGGAGACGCGTATGATCTGCGGAAGACCAGAAAGTTCATCGCAGACACTGGGATGATAGTGTAGGACGAACGACTGAGATGAGGACAATCTGGATGTGGGAAAGAATATAACTGGTCACGGTCCGCAGGAAGCAACGATTCCAAACAATATCCACACACGTTTTTGGAATACTATACTTCCATCAGACTAGAGCTTCACACCCTTCATCAAAACGGGAGACCAAATTTTTATAGCGACCTAGCAACAACTGGTCCATCTCAATCAAGTCTGCGTGAAGTGATCTGGTCGAACACACACCGTTACTCCAAAGCCAGATCATGGCCCTTTTTGACACGTTTTAGATACTAGCTGACTAACAACATGATTCAGAAAGATATTCGCTGAGAGCCAGCTGCACTCCATAACCAACTACAACTGTTACATAGATGGTGGAGATCAGATTGGCCCGTCATTCGGGACTTCAACAAAGCATTCGGTATAAGGAGAGGCAAGCCAGCAAACTGAATTATTACAATATCAGTGGAACCTGCTGGGCAGGAATAGTACTAGCATAATTCTTGCAATCAGAACGCAAGATGTACCGGTCGGAGAACAGTCCACAAACACAGCACCAGCCACACCAGGCGTACCTCAGGGATCAGCCATTGGACCATTTTTTTCTGTTGTATATCTACCACCTTCTAATTCATGCAACATCTACTCACCATCTGCTTGCTGACAACAACCTCTTGAACTGGGTACATGTAATTACTAAAGAAAATGCTTAAGCCTAACAAGATGACATGGACAGACTACAGCAATGAATGGGAGGAGGGTCCATGGTTGATGTCATTTAATCCTTACAAGTATATGGTCTCGTGTTAAGACTCCGTTTTTCATCCACAACAGCATGACACGTTACAAGTTGTGGCAGAGATAAGTACATCGGGGTATACATAGATGAGGTCTCCTTGAGTACCAATGTTGATACCATTGTGAGGAAAGCCAACAACAGCATCGCCTTCTTCTGGACAAACTTGACAAGCTATCGAAACAGATTAGGGTACAATGTTACCAGACACATATTAAATCAATCCTTGAATACGCAAATTCGGCAAAGGATGAACCAGGACAAATAGTTGTCATGTGGAGGCAGTTCAGCATATTGGACGCAATTCGTCAAACGGTACTTCACCTCAACAAGCAACTTCAGGCAGATCATTGGTGACTTTGATTGGAAACTCTAGAACCAGATTCATGAGTATTGTCGACAGCGATTATGCCTTCTTGAGGGGTCTTATTTATAGTGGATAATCATGATTATTTGTTTTTAACAAAAATAACTCGCCGCTCACACGATCTTGTAATTAAATATCAATGGTATGATAATGCTCAAGAGGACGACCATATATGCTATACAGAAAGAAGAATAATCAATAATTTATTCCCCACTTATGTAATGTTAAATGGCCATCTTTGCTGCCATTTTAAGTTAAACCATAACGCATGTCTGATAAATAGAATGTTCAATACAAGTAAAAACTATTTGAACACACTATACGATTTTAAAAAAATATGCTTATTCAGCAATTATGATGGCCATAACAGCCGGTAGTTGATTTCTTAGTATGCTATCTTAAATAATTGCAAACAATTAATAATGCTATGATTAAATCGATACTATGTTCAACATCTACACAACTGCCAATTAGCGCCAATAGTAATTAATGTAACTAATCTCTTGTAACACCGACATATTTCCTGATTTTGGCGACCATCTAGGACGCCATTTTGAATAAGGCAACGGGTCAATTGAGTCGAATCGAACTTTTATTTGAATGTTAATTAACTATTTTAATTCCGATATCAACAAAAACCATTTAAATAAATGTTTTAATAAAATATATCAATATGTCAATTATTGCGGCTGTTGTAACCGCCATTTTGATTTCAGCCGACACGGATGTCATTCCACAATATCTTAATCGACGAATACAATAGATAAAATATAAATACGTACATGTGTTAAAACATTTTAAATACAACCAATCGGCAAAAAAGAAATCTCGGATTGTTTTTTCTGATTTTGGCGGCCATTTTGGACGCCATCTTAATTTCACAAAATGCTCAATGATGACAGCTGGTCATCATTCACATTCTTCAATTGCAACAAATTCCCTAACAGAAAACCAAAAAAAAATTTATAATACAATCCAATGTTGGGTCTAACCTAAATATCCCATTTATAGACAGGACTATTATTAAACTTTTGGTATCCAATATTCCTGGCTGATGAAGGATTTTTAAATGAAAATCTGTCAATGTAATGTTTATCATGGACGCCTGGAATCAAGTTCTGCATATAACAATCAACAAATGGTCAAATACACACTCAGATCCGATTTGAAAGAGAAAAATTAACGACAAAAATCGAAAAATATAATAATTTCCTTAAAAAATCAATAATTATTAATTAATAAACATATTAAAATATTTATATTTATATATTACCACATGCGGGGTTCAATTGCAAATATTTTAAGACATATTACATGCCGATAGCCCAAGTGTGTGAGGAAAAATCGAAGTTTTCCTAAACCCTCTGCTTGTTTAAAATAACGGCGGCCATCTTTAAAGATGGCCACCAAAAGTTCATTTGGCAAAATGTCCCGCAAGTCCATCAACTGATTTCGGACATCTTAGATATCTAGCTAACCGAAAATCATTGTTGAATCTGTTCACCAAATTGGTAATGGATTTCGGTCTGTCACATGGACTATATATCCGGTCTATAGGCAACACTGTGTCATATACTGCAGCTACCAGAAATACCATATGATGGTTGTACTTCATCTAATTGCCAGGTTAAACAATTTTCTAGTACACTGCGTAATAGCGATTACGACCGGAGTGGGAGAACGCAAAGTTATAACATATATTCATGCACACTAATATCAAGAGTCATTGTGAAAATATGTATGTTTGATGTTGGTACATGAAATGTGAAAACAAATGGCCGAGCATATACTCGTATTGTTTTCGTATATCAGATGATCTTAACGAAACATTTTATATAGCATACCTCTTGCACTAATGAATTTGTTGTCATAAGCTGGATGTTAAATTGAAACCAACCTTACATACACTGGCTCAATTGAATTAAACGAATCATGGGTTTCCCATTTAGTCCAATACCACCAGGTTATGCCGAATTACATGAGGTAAAAAGGTGTTATATCACACGAATGTGTCGGCCACACTCTGACATATGAAACAAATCGAATGAATGATGACACCATTACCGTGTAATGTTTGTTAAACTCGATGACTCGAAAAGTTGAACTAATGTCTGGGTGTTATATTGGAATTGGTATTTTGTACGTTAAACAGTCACAAACAATGTATATCTGAATGAGGTATTGTCTACGCTTTCCGTGAAATTCCAAGACAGGGTCAGCCATCAAAATTCATAGCAGTACAATATTGTCCTCATATACACTATTTAAGCACAATCTTTCTCAATCGTTCAACATTTATTTTGTAAGGAATCAAGAACAATAATATTCTAGAATTAAGGGCGCCAGGCCAGACTGATATTCGGCGGGTTAACGTTATAATTATATCATTTAAATATATATATAGACAACGGAAATGAAGAAGCCGTCTGTGAAGAAAATAATGTAGAATTAATGTTTCAGGTATACTAGGGAACCTGAATAAGTGATTGTAAAGAAGTAAAGACTCTTAATATGTTTCAGGCTATTTCATTCAATCGTCTGTTGCAATAAGCGTATTGCTATTATAATGCATTTTGCAAATTATATGTGCAGCGCTCTTGTAGTCCAAATATTGGCAAGAAGTTTGTAAGCGGCCTAGGACACAGTCGCATAAATTATGCTATGTAATAAATATCGTTTACAAACATACCCAATTAACGGCTATAGTAACAATTGTAAGTGATGGACAGTATCAGCAGCGATGGAATGTAGCACTCACTTAACCAGCCGAGCACAGAATATAGTAACACCACAACGCAACTACCATCAGAAATGCCCACACATAAGCCAATAAAAAGATTAAAAGTTCAAGTCCCCGTCGCAAAAATGCAGGATGACCCGATTTACAAGTGCATTGAACAAAATTGCCATGATCTCAAGAGACCGAATGAAACACAGCCAAGACCCGATCGAGTTCCACAAGTCCCAGCAGCAGGGCACAAATTTCACAAACATATGAAAAAACGGTGACCAAAGCGACCAAAGGAAGTATAAAACACCTTGGCATGTAACTTAAAGTTAATTAGCACCATGTACATCAGCTTAACGTTAATAATTTCTTCCCAAGTAAACTTGACAAGGGAATAAGGGAGACATGGGTGGGTAATAACATAACATATTGCTATATATATGCAGCTCCAATATATGCCAACATAATTACCCTAGCGACCAAACGATGTATAAGAGCACAGTAACCAAATGAAAGCATTGAATTATGATATATCTAGTCTGTATATTAGTGTTTGGCAAACTGTGGGCGAACTACACTTACGGACTTTCAAAACGCACCACTTATTCAAACCAAGAAATTTAATATAACATTGTTGATTGCTTTAATATTTTGTTATGTCTATAGATAGCTCATTCTATGTTTTTACAATGTTACTAAGTCACGTGACATTCACGTGCTTAAGTCTTAAAACCAAATTTACAGTTAGGTAGAGTGCGTGTAAGGTTATGTTTTCGATGCGTTCACAACAGCGGGTAATCATTACAATTTCAATCCGTTTCGGGGATTGTTCCTTTATTCATCAACAAAGGTTCGGACAACCTTGTGGGCAGATCGCGTCATGGAACTCATCCGTGGACTGTGTTCGGTGGGATCAAAATAAGGGACATTCCATCATGCAGATATTGTTTTCTTCAAGTAAAGTGACTGTTATTCTTTATTTATGCGCATGGTTATATTCATACTGTCCAGGGTTAACACCCATGTCATCCGGAACTAATAATATAAGACGGAAGTACTGTATATTAAAGCACGTGTTCAATGTTAGATGAAACACAAATAGGCAGGGTACTCAATGAAAATGTTGTATTGCCTAATTAAACGTGTTATATATTTTTATTTGATGATTTATCGACACAAATAATTCTTCTGACAGTCACGGTTGTTTACCGGAAGTCGTTATTTTGGCGGAGCATGCACATTAATTTATCCGAATTAGGTGGCATTTTAGGCCTTTCATCCATATTTGTAGATCAATGGTGGTGTCAGTTGGCATAAAACTCTAGTGAAGACGAATATTTATTGTATCATGGCAATGTAATCGCGCAAAAACCGCGTGGTGGCTACTTCCGGTATGTAACATGTCTTTACATCCAGGCACATCAGTTTCAGATTGACATTAAATGTAACCTTTAGTTTTGGAAAAATTCAAATGTGCTGTTTTTTTTGTATTCTAATGAATCGTCTACATATCGTCATTTACACAGTTCGGGTATTTCATTCGCACGAGACTCAGGCGCTAAAAATGAGATTTGCCATGTGGTCACTAATCGGTTAGTAAAAATTGATTAAAATATACTTTACCGACAACGATGTAACCTAGGAACATTATTCCATTGGTATAAAACAATCATAAATAGTTCATGCAAAAAATACTGACCCTTGAAAAGTGGTGTACTTCGGTCGTAGTTTAGTACTGTACACTATGCGCATAATAAACAACACTCTGGTACGTCATACGTCTCAATTGAATGACTATTGCCACATTACATAAACACTCATTCCGTCGGATTTATTGACACAAGTCACGTGACGTCTAGAAGTCTGTATAAATATTAAAGAAACTATGTGCAAATCTTTTCTAGTATACTTGTCGCTATTTGTCTTAGGACGTTAATATATTAAACAAAGGAATGTTTTATCAAGGAAGAGGCCACCAGAGTACATACTCTGTCACAACACTAACAAGTGCTAACTCTAGGTAATGATACGTGCTATTTCCCAGACACATTTTATTCTCTAGCTACCCTAATGTGTAGACTGCATCGGATCTATTTAATTACGAAACCCATTTCCCAAGGATGCTAGCAACATTTGACGGGAGCAGAGCACATTTACATCCATACATAACATTTATGGATCCCAACTGAATTCGAAATGTTAGTCTTACGCCATTAGGAAATTGTCATTAACCAATAGGGAAATTGTCCTCATCGACCAAACACCTGAATGTCAGAAGATACACGGCTGCATACTTAAATAAGGTTGCAATAAAGTAGCCGTACACGCCAATACTTGATTCTATCACAGCTTTACGAGACAACAATATAGCGATATACATGGATACGATTGATAAATTGGTGACTACTAAAACTATAGTGTCAACGTTAACTACGGTATGATATCTTATCGTATTATGTCCTAGGATACATGTAGAACATCCTCACCATGGGAACATAGACCGTCTGTTCAAAAGAGATTTACAATAAAACCCTTAGCTATGTGGTCAACCAACATGTACGATCACAACTCGCACAGGGAAAGCAGCATGCGATGCAAAATCGAAACAGCACTTCCAAAGGAACAAAATATCACTACAAAAAAAGAAAATCCCAGACCATGACAAAGTCAAGTCACACAAACAACCACAGAAACGAACAAGACAATTCGAACATATTCCAAACAAGATGCCAGCATCAGGAACGATTCAGAAGATCAATCATTGTAGCAGCATCAAACAGAACTTAATTATTCTGAATGCCAATCTTGGTTTCTGTGGGCATTGCGCAGGGTAGTTGTGTCGTGGTGTTTCTGTGCTCGGTTGGTTGGGTTGAGTGCTACCTTCCCTTTCGGATTTTCTAATACCTTTTTTGGTCATGTGGCCAATTAACACCAGAGACGGCAAACGCTATTCATATGATTAACTATGCAGTAGTTCATTGATATATTCAGAAACACGCATATCATTGTGTGTTAGGCCAGGATCCCTACGATTTTCGTCTCGCTTAGCATGCCCGCAGCCTAGTTTACATTAGTTTACTCCACAAGTCTAAATGCCATAATACAAACAGGGTTTCTGTTCGATTTCCTGGTACAGCGTAACAAAGCGTTGTAGCTGCACAGTCTTTTCATATGTTTTGTGAGATGTTGTGTGATTTTCTTGTTAAGTTGTTTATGTTTAGGGCTACGAGGGTCATTCAATACATTCGTGGATTGGACTCATCATTTTAATACACATTTACCCAGAGAAAACTAAGCATATCAAAGAAAACTACAGCCTTTCTGACACAAGTCCAGAAAATTTCGCTAGAAACGGGGCATTTTTAACGAAAATATCGCTCAAACAAAACTATCACACTACCACAACCACCACACATCGCAATTATATGCTGACGTCAGCGCCGTTATTGACGCTTTGCTTTTTCTCAAATGGTAAGTCGAAATTAAATTATATCATTCATATGGAATTAAACATCATTACCCAGCAAATAATGACTAAGTACAATTTGGTTTACTAACATTTATTTATATATGTTTGGCATGAAATTTGTCATGGCTGGATCTATAATTTTACTGAGAACATATTTACACAAGGTATCATTTTATATCATTGTTTTAAACTGCCCCGTCAACGGTTGCAAGTTTGAATGATACCTATGCCAAAAGGTAAGTGAAACGAGCCTTCCGCCAACAAGGTGGAGTATCATGAAAACAATATTTAAGGACCAGGTGCAGTCAAACAATTTGAATATAAAGTTTAACTGTTCTGATGTTTTAAAGCAGTATATTGATATATAAAAAAGCTTCATGATTGTAGCCTATAACATGTTTTATAGTGCACTGCAACTGGGACTTAGATATTCAAAAAACAGCCATGACAAAAATGCCAGCAATTTATATAATATCAAACATTGGATGCTAATGTTCTACTGCAAGCCACTGCTGCAAAATAAACTGCAAATGTGTTACGACAAGCATCTGCTGCAAAATAAACTGTTAATGTTTTAAGACAAGCAATCTGTTACAAATAAAACAGCTAATATGTTATGACAAGACATCTGCTACAAAATAAACAGCTAATGTGTTACGACAAACCATCTATACTGCGAAATGAACTGCAAATAAGTTACATCAAGAACATTCAATTCAACATAAACTGCAAATATGTATCAGTAAGCCATCTGCTGCTAAAAAAAATGCGAATATGTTGCGACAACTAATGATTTCAAAAATAAATGCTAAGTTATTACCCCACACCATCTTCTGAAAAATGAGAGCCAAATGCGTTATAGGTCATCTGCTGCAAAATAGACCAAGCAAACTACAATGTGTTACAAAGATAGCGAATGGCCATTCATTATAATAAAAACAAAATGTATTACAAGTCATAGTTGTTGAATAGACCGAAACAAAGGTTATCTCAAATCCTCTGCTGCACAATAATGATTGTATGTTACACAAGCCATGTGCTACAAATACATAAAAGACTTAGGGTATGTACAACAAGTCATCCGATACCAACGTGTAAAAAGCCAATAGTAGAAAGTAGAGTAGATTATTACAATATTATCAAACTGGCATAAATCTGTCTAAAAATGTTACAAGCCCTACAATGTCATATGTTCTTAAATATGTTACAACAAACCACCAGGAGCAATTTGACATATTTAATGTTATAAACCACATTTCTTGTTAAATAGACTTAACTGCGGAGAACAAAACCATAGTATGCTAAAACATACTGAAACTTTGTTACAAAAAGGGATTTGCTATAAAGAAAACTTCATGAATATGTTACAAAAGCAATCCACCGCGAAATGGCCTGAAAAATGACACAAATTATAATGAATTATGTTACCATTGTCATCTGCTGTACACTGAATGAAAATACATATACTAATAAACATGATAGAATTGCTAACACTTGTTTCACGTAAGAATTTGAAAGATATCCATGAGTTGGGGCAAGATGACAACATTAATTCCACTTGAAGAATAAAAGTCACTGGTGCAAATATAAAAACAACAAAAACCCTTGCATATATGGTGCAAACGATATGTATTATTATAATGTAGCCTCTGTTCCTTGATCAAGTCAAACGCTTCGAAATATACGTATTTGTAACTGTCATGTACGTTATTTACCTCCAAAGCATAAAAATATAAGCATTTCATTTCCTATGTGAATTTTAAGAATTGACCAATCCGAGGCAATTGGCTTAATAGCAAAAACAAAGGTAGGGAGCCTGTAATCGTAGTGCCTAAACTTGAAAACTAAACTATATCTATTCATCGATTATATTTGCGATTTAGATAAGTGAGGTAAAGGTATCATGTTGCAGCCCAAATGTTGATTAAAGTGTGCCAATGGTAGAACATTAACTTACGGCCATTTGTTAAAGTTGTTTTCAGTATAACCCGTCAACGGTGTTAAAAACAACACTTTTTGAATTATTAATCCTTAAAGCCAAAGGGTGCTGCCGGCATTCACATTACAGCTTATGGCAACTGATAACATCATATAATTTTGTGTGTGACAACTTCTTATTAATAAAATCGAACTGCAGGCCTTCAACTTAAGCTCAAACAGTCCTGTATAGAAGACTAAATTGAAAGTATTTAATTAATTTAGAGAAGATGAAGTTGTCATGTGACTGCCCCGTCAACGGTTGTTTTTTTAATTTGTTTGGCCAATATTACTATATGTTATGTAATCAAGCAAGTCTATCATTAAGGCATATAGGCATATCCTTCAAATTACTCAGATAGCCACATTATTACAAAATTATACACAATCAGGCATATCCTTCAAATCACTCAGATAGCCACATTATTACAAAATTATATACAAATAGGCATATCCTTCAAATCACTCAGATAGCCAGTTATTTCAAATCATACACATTCAGGCATATCCTTCAAATCACTCAGATAGCCAGTTATTTCAAATCATATCATTCAGGCATATCCTTCAAATCACTCAGATAGCCACATTATTACAAAATTATACACAATCAGGCATATTATTCAAATCACTCAGATAGAAAGTTATTTCAAATCATACACATTCAGGCATATCCTTCAAATAAATCAGATAGCCAGACTGGCAGTTATTACAAATTATACACATTCAGGCATATCCTTCAAATCACTCACAATGCCAGTTATTACATATTATACCAGTCAAGCGTATTCTTCAAATTGCTCAGATAGCTACATTACTATTAAATGCACAGTCAGGCATATTCTTCAAATTGCTCAGATAGCTACATTACTATAAAATGCACAGTCAGGCATATTCTTCAAACTGCTCAGATAGCCACATTATTACAAATTATGCACAGTCAGGCATATCCTTCAAAATGCTCGGATAGCCACATTATTACAAATTATGCACAGTCAGGCATATCCTTCAAACTGCTCGGATAGCCACATTATTACAAAAATGCACAGTCAGGCATATCCTTCAAACTACTCGGATAGCCACATTATTACAAATTATGCACAGTCAGGCATATCCTTCAAACTGCTCGGATAGCCACATTATTACAAATTATGCACAGTCAGGCATATCCTTCAAAATGCTCGGATAGCCACATTATTACAAATTATGCACAGTCAGGCATATCCTTCAAACTATTCGGATAGCCACATTATTACAAAAATTCACAGTCAGGCATATCCTTCAAACTGCTCGGATAGCCACATTATTACAAATTATGCACAGTCAGGCATTTCCATCAAAATGCTCGGATAGCCACATTATTACAAATTATGCACAGTCAGTCATATCCTTCAAACTGCTCGGATAGCCACATTATTACAAATTATACCAGTCAGGCGTATTCTTCAAATTGCTCAGATAGCTACATTACTATAAAATGAACAGTCAGGCATATTCTTCAAACTGCTCAGATAGCCACATTATTACAAATTATAAACAGTCAGGCAAATCCTTCAAATCACTCAGATAGCCACATTATTACAAAAATGCACAGTCAGGCATATCCTTCAAAATGCTCGGATAGCCACATTATTACAAATTATGCACAGTCAGGCATATCCTTCAAACTACTCGGATAGCCACATTATTACAAATTATGCACAGTCAGGCATATCCTTCAAAATGCTCGGATAGCCACATTATTACAAATTATGCACAGTCAGGCATATCCTTCAAAATGCTCAGATAGCCACATTATTACAAAAATGCACAGTCAGGCATTTCCTTCAAAATGCTCGGATAGCCACATTATTACAAATTATGCACAGTCAGGCATATCCTTCAAAATGTTCAGTAAGCCACACTATTATATTATCCATATGACACATGAAACCAACTAGGCACATTTGCCACGTGCTCAGACTACCATTTGGCTGCAACATGTTTTTAAAACGTTTATTATAAGTCGACTCAAACTAAATGATAAATTGTAAGTGTTGATTAACACCGACAGCAAATGGTTTTCATTTAACAAGGTACAAAATGCCATTAAAATTTTAAAACAAGGTTTATAAACAATCTTATCCTGCTAGGACAAGTTCTTTCTCATGAATATAGAAAATGTTTTGTTTTTTTGCTGGATATAAACAAAAAATTTGACGGAAGCACAATTCTAAAATTACAACTTATAAATCGTAGTATTATACAAATATACATGATTTTGTTGATATTCTTCTAAATCAGTTACATCAATACATGTAAAATGTGATGGGATGAAGGCCACCACCTGGAAAGCTAGCCTATTATTTTTCCACTTGGTATCTTAACCAAATCTCATCGTAAGAAAACTATTAAGTCATTAAATAGTATGTTGCCCATTAATATAAGATAAGCAAGTATGGTACTATATTCTGAAAAATAAACAAAATGCATATAGCATGTCCTGCTTACAGCATGCTGCCTACACATGTTATGGCAATTATCTATGATATCTAGTAATATTTTCACTATGTAATTTTATATCTGAATATATATATGAGCCGTTCTCCAGGAAAACCGGGCTTAGTGACAAAATTGTGAAAATGTTGATGAATATATGGTTAGAAAGAAGAGACTCTTGTGAACAGATTCGGAAAATTTTAATACATTATTCCATTCACGTACAAAGTTATAGACTTTTTAAACCAACCACTACCGCCTACTTTTTGAGTGACGTCGTTAACGTCATACTCTGCGTTTATGACGTAACGTCAACTGACATTTTAAAGATCAAGTATCTGATAATTTTTTGACGTATATTGTTAAAATTGTGGAACATTATAGAATCATATTCTCATTTTAATAAAACGTGTCCAATTTGTGAGTGTTTGCTTACAGAGAAAAAGTGTTTTAGCCACTTTACCCTTGTTTTCCTTGATATTTGTACTGTTTAGAAAACGATCACCATAGCAACGACAGAAGTTATTTTAGCACAATTTTAAAGAAAACTTGAAGCTAATGGATAGTACTAAACAATTCAATGACTGAAATATGAAATCAAAGGACACGAGTTTTTTCTCATTTTGGACATTTTTCAAAATCGTATTGCATAATTGCAATACAATGTCATTAAGCCCGGTTTTCCTGGAGTGGAGAACGGCTCATATATATATATAGAAGATATGTTATTACTGTATACTATAGATTCGATCATGGCACAGAGCTAGTTCCACAACGAAATCCAAACTGTAAATCACACTCAGTGAAATGATAACACTCAAAAAGATCCAATGAGCATAATCCTATAGATTATTAGTGTTTTGTTTACAATGGATAACTAATAAATTTATTCACCTGATAATTCTTCACAACTGATTCCACATATAAGTTCGTTTGATCCTCATCAGCAAGATCTACTCCCCCACTTGGTTGAGACTTGTGCCAGTAAGACTTATGTTGCTGAATTGTGACAGCTGATAAACTTCGTTGTTCTGAATGAAATTCCACCCGAAATATTACAAGATCCACTAGTCTATGTAACAATTAACCCCGCAGCTGTAGAGACATCGCCTTCCAGATATACGTCATGCCGTCACGGTTATGCCGTCTTCTAAGTAGATTTTTTGCTCAGGTTTGAAATTTATGTCCCTTGGGAGTTCACGATGTCATAAACAAAGAAATAAGAAAACTGTGTGAGACAACCCTGACTAAAAACTGGAAATAGATGTTGAAATGAAAGCGTTCTAAACTCAAAAGTCAGCACAACAAAGTTCTCCAATAATAGCATATAAAATGCATAGATCCGCTAGTGCTGTCTTAGGATAGGCTACTATGGTAGTTGCTTCTTAGTGTTCATCTCATAATAATCACAATGTGCAAATAAAAGTAGATCTATGTAATTTGGCTACGTCATTGACGATTCAAGTGAAAACCACGAGGTCAACCATTTGCTCAGCGCGTGGTGCGACAATTCCTCTACACTCAAGTTGATTTTAAGTCTAATTAAAAATTGATAATCTAGATCTAACTTGATTCTATATTTAACAGACTAAATATGGTATGAAAATTAAAACGTTTCTATGAAATTGTTTTAAGCTTAGATTTGAAAAAGAGTACACCATGTACATGTACCTCTCCGCTGGCATCCGATTCGAAAAGAATTTGTACTTATGTTATATGATATGAGTTTATAAGGTCCTCGTATCGTCCCATACCTTTCGGTAATCTGGATTTTTTATAGGTACTCTGGGAATTAAATGATTATATAGGTGCTAGTCACGTGTTCAAGTGGAAATGGGCGGAGCTAGCGTCATTATTGATGGGTAAAAAGTTTAATCGTTTAGTGCACTTAAACTGAATATTATTTGAGTTGTATATTATTTAATATATCTACCTCAACATTTTGATGTATTCAAAGTTGTGGATTAAGCTAGACTTAATGGTTGTATGTTAAATTGAAACGCTTCGTACATTTTGACTGACATTTCCTTAAACGTCCCGGAGTTTGCAAAATTCATCCGACCCCTACATATCGTTTTATGATCACTTACTTCCAAGATAAGTACACAATTTAATAGTTGCACGAATTTCCTTGCATAAATTCATCGGCATTTTACGTAAATGAAAACGTAACAGTCATTTGTCAAATACTTCCCAATTCAAATTGAAACGTCCAAATATTTTAATAAGTATGGGTACAATATTGTAATGCCCTGGTTCGTCCTAGATTATGTACATGTATGTTTGTTTGCATTTCTGTCTCGGCAATTTTCCCACGGTTTATTCATGGTTTATTAACGTAAGTCGGCATTGGCAAGCCTAATAATTGCATGGCTCACGATCTTTAGTGTTTCATTAGATGATCTAAATCGACTTTTTAACTATACTTGATGTTATAAACCCGAGATCTTCTATCATCCCTTTTGTAAACAAACATGTGTTGAATGAGTCGGCCATTGTGTTTTCAACGGAAACGTAGTATTTTTGACCTAGAAAACGGATTCTTGGGTAGTTTATGTTAGAAACATTTTGGCATCATTTTGTCGTCTGTCGACTTCTACAGCTTATTTTATCCTGACCTTCTCACTGGATATTGCTTAACATGTAAGGATTTATTTGTTTATTATTGTATTTCATGACTGTGTATTTGATTAAACGATATTTGTACAGTTTACTCTCGATTCATTGAGTTTCATACATTTTCGCGAGCAAATCTTCTGCTTTGGAGCGCGCAATTCTTTCTGTGCGCTGTATGTGTGCAACGCTATCATGTGCGCTTTAACGTTGTAAGGCGCGCAAGATTTGATGTGCGCTCATCGAAGCGCATCGTAGCGCACATATTATTTGGGTGCACTATTTAAGGACCGGTCAGCTCAGATTCGAAGCCTCGGATTTTTAAGCTCTAAGGTGCAAGACTGATTTTCTTTATTTTCCTTTAACATTAATTCTATCAACTAAGGATTATTTATTTTAGATGCATTTGAACGATTTAAAGATTGATCATTAAAAGCTAGGCTTGTTATTTAATTAACTGGAACTTTGGTGAGATAACTAGACATTTTATGGTGATGTTTTGCATGTGAATAAGTTGTATTTTAGACAGTATTGTTGTGACATTGGTGAATTATTACAGTAGAATAAGGAGTGTGTTATCATATCAAATGGAAGAGACTGGAATTTATACTTTGTCTTCATTTTACTTTACGAATTTCTACCACTTTCTCTCTCATGCCAACAAGACCTTTCAGTAATGAAATAATTGATTTGCGCAAAGCCGTTAATATGACAATGACAATTCTTTTATTTGATATCTGCCACCAGCCCATAACAATAATATAAACATATTTACAGAACATACATAGGTAAGTCCCTGAAATAGACACATATAGTTGAAAACAATCGGTTAATCAATATTTCTACGTCGGAACAAAAAGTGTACATTAAACAAGTGATAAATACATACATATATATACGTTTTGTCTTCCAAAATATATACACTTAAAATGAAAATTTTAATTATTGTTAATTAATTCAAATTGTATAATGAATAATGTTTCCATTGTGCAGGTTACCTTGTCAAAACGAAATGCAAGGCAAACCTAATGGAATGTGAGTATAAACATGTATTGCATATAACATTATATACGAGTCAAATAGACCTACATTGATATAAACAATAATAATTTGAATACTAATGTCTTAATTGTGTCATGTATTATTTTGTTGTAAATTTTGGGGCAGTGATTGTCGTTTCTGAAAAGCATAATATGTATACATGGCTAAATTTATTAATTCATGCTCAGAATTTGAGTTCATGAGAATTCTGAACTAGTGAACATTTGTGTTTAAAACATATTTTTGGTGTATATATCTTTCTCTTACACATTGTAATTTAGGGCATACTAAAATGAAATGGTACTCTGTTTCTATCGCTATATTGCATAATTTACATATTCTAGTTTCTCTATTTCAATATCATGAAATGAAGTTCTTAATTTTGACAGTGAATGTCTAAATTTCTTAATCTTTACAAAATGTAAATATGGCTCATGGCTTCGCTCACTTTTATATTGACTATACAAGAAAAGTTTTGAGCTGTCTGAAACCAGTCCTGTCCACTCTTTGATGTATTGATCTTTAAGACGTAAAATGAAATGTTTTAAAATTCGTTTTCATGGTTAACACCTTGGTCAAACCAGACATATCCGAAACCATTGCTGCAGAATCTTTTTTTTATACCAGAAACCCAATTATTTTTACCATGATCGTCTAAGTATTTCAACATCAAATAACATTTTTTTACATAGCGGTTCTCGTCCAGTTTAAGAATTTTGAGCCAGTAGTTACTGCTTCTTTTAGTTGCATTTATAAACAGTGGAAATCTACCACAATCACCAAGTACCGCAACATTGATTGTTTTTTGGTTTACGCACATATAGCGCTTACAAGCATAATTATGAATAATTTCGGTTGAAGCTTGTTTCTGAATACCCCAGACTTCTGCACCGTACAGTAAAATAGGGCTTATTTTAGTATCAAATATATTAAAAAAGACATTATGGGGTAATTGACCATATTCAAAGAATTTTGATAAAATAGAAATAAAAACACGTTTAGCCTTTAAGGCTTGTTCACGAGCCATTCTTGCGTACGAGAGTTGCTGTGATAAGGTAACTCCAACATAATGAAAACTGTAGACTGGTTGGAGAACTTCACCATCATAAGTCCATATCTCATATTTTGACAATACCCCTCCCTTTTTAAATACAATTATTTTTTATTTTTGAGTATTAATCTTTACCCCCTTATCCAGACAGAATTTATATAAACATTTAATAATTTCTGCAATCCTATCACTGTGTCTGCTGTAAGAGCAAGATCATCAGCAAATAAAAGTGATAATATTTCAATAGCATCTGGGAACAATTGAACACTTACTCCACTTTCTTCAATATAGGGAACAATGTCGTTAATAAATATTGAAAATAAAATTTGCGATGCTAAACATTCTTGTTTTAAACCTACAGGACAGTTTGGTTCTGACAGAAGCTTGTACTGAATTGTACATACCGGTCAATGCTTTGTATAATTTCCCCTTTATTCCATTATGTCTTAAAGCGTTCCATAGTTTATCCCTGTTGATCATATCAAAACATTTCATAAAGTCAATGAAGGCTATATACAGTTTACCAACTGGTTTTAATAATAGTATCTAAAACAAAAACATTGTCAATTGTTGAATACCCCTCACGAAATCCTGCTTGGGTTTCGTGCAGTTTCCCAAAAATATTTACATAAAATGTAAACCTTCTAGATACTGGTATATAACTTGCTACATATGTTCAAGAGTGATATACCTCTGTAGTTACAAGGTACGTTTACATCTCCTTTCTAAAACAGAGGTATTATGACAGCTGTGCTCCACTTTATAGGGAAATTTCCTGTATCATGCAATCTATTAAATAATTTATTAATCAATGGTAATAAAAGGTCAATTCCATGTTTAAAAAAGTCTGGAGTAATGTAATCTTTTCCGCTACTTGAACCAGTTTTAAGACCTTTAACAGCTTTAAGTATCTAATCATCTGTTATCTCTGAATTGAAAATAGCTTCTTCTATATCATTTCACAATTATCATCAAGTGTAAATGGTTCGGTGTTATCATTTTCTTTTACTAAATCAAAAAGGGTTTCAAAATGTGTTTTCCATTCTTCCTGCGATATAGAATTTGAGCATGTACCTGAACACATGAATTTTAGTTTTTTTCCAGAATGATTTGGCATTGTTAGTTGTATCTATTAGCTCATTTAATTTGCATGTCTTTACGTTTTTGGTCACAGTATTGCTTAAAATTGTTTTTGACAGTTATATATGCATTTAAATTTTCGTCACATCTGTGACGTCTAAAAATACGTAAATATTCGTATTTCAAATATTTTAGTTCATGACATACTTTATCAAACCAACGTGGTTGAGTCTTTGGCTTATTGATCGACTGACTGAGGCAACATTTTGCACTAGTCTATAGTAAGTCATTCAATTTGTTAACAATATCTGATAAAGACATCGAAACATCTGTGATTTCAGAGAGAAAACTATTTGTAAAAGTTGGAGTTAAAAGTTTACTCAAATATTCCCTATAATTTGCAGTGTTGTTTTCACTGAAAACATATCTATGTTTACGATTCTGCTCATTGTCAGGTTTCTGTCTATTAACCGTGGAAGTTGTAACTGCCAAGTTAAATGTTATAGGGAGATGGGAAGACTCAGTTCTATTACCTATCTGAAAATCCTTAAGAGAATATGTGACATTATCCGAATTGAGTCCATAGTCAATGACACTACAGCCAATGTGGCTAATATATGTAAAATCACCTTTATCCTTATCACCATATAACCGCCCATTAGCTATACGCAAGATATGACTTACAAAATTTTAATAAATCTGAGCCAAATGAGTTTAACTTCTTATCATTTGAGACTCGAGGAGAAATTAGATCGTCTACAAAAATATCTTAAAATACTCTAAGTTCCTCAGACCTTTGTACCATATTTAAGCAATCACTTTTATCTCCTGTTCGAGCATTTAAATATCCGCTAATTATAAAATCAGCATCAAACTTTGAGGTTAAATTGATAAAAGACTCTTCTAACATTTTGATACCCTTGACATTTCGCGTTTCATAAAATGGTGAAGAATATGGAGGCAGGTACACAAAAACACAGATAATATCTCTATCACTAATTAAACAAGTTTTGTCTAGTTTTAAAAACACTCCAAAATTATAGTCTGAAAATACCCGTGTCACAAAATTACTAATATTGCGTTTTACAAATACAACCTGCCATTGCTCTACCAGCCGTTTGTTGTTTGCGCGCTGAAACAAAGTAGTAACAATATTCTGGTAACAACATACATATATCAGAGTCATCAATTAGCCATGTTTCTGTCAATGCAATAATAGAGAAAATTTTAAGGTAATTAATCATGTCTATGTTGGAGAGTTTATTTGCCTTCCTACATATCAATCAAATGACCCTCAGCTTCTGTCACCATCGTATCTTGGTCGTCATCGTTTAAATGAACACTGTCTGACAATGAGTGTTCACTACCTTTGGTTTCACTGTAACACGAGTACCATTGGTTTTATTTTTAGGTTTAAATATTACCCTGACGTTTAACCTTGAAAGTCTCTCTCGTTGACTTCTTGTCAGATCATCACCAACTCAAATTCCCTTCTCTCGAAGTTTCTCTCTGCCTTTATATACTTTGAATTTGTCGTCGTCAAAGCGGAATGATACTAAAACCATTCTCAGATTAATCTCCTAATATAGTCACAAATTTGATATCGTCATTTAACCAGTTTTCTGTTGTGCATGCAACATTTAGAACTTCATGTTTTACTTTATCTTTTAATGACTCTTTGGATTCATAGTCATCCTCTGGTAAACCAAATATTCGCATTGTAGCTTTGCACATTTCCCTTTCTAGATGGTCAACATGTTGCTCCATAGCCTCCAGTGCAGTTTGTTTCATATCAAGTTTGTCATAATTTGTAATAAACATGCAACAACTTCATTTGTGTCAATCATTCAACAGCGTTGTCTGTGAGACTTATCTGGTCTCCTACAAGTGGTTTTCCTGATATACACTGTTCACCTAAAAAGTTCAATGTCTCTTATCAATTTTTGCCTTCCATTGATATTACGTATACAGTTATATGGCGTAATGGATAACATACTAGGGACGTTTCAAAAGTTCCAGGAAAAGTTCTCTATAATGTTTATTGTATGTTCAAATTACTTTAAACTTTGCATCTAAATAGAACAATTCATTATACATGTTGTACCATGAATCAAACGCTTTAGGATGTGCCGTACAAAATGGCAATGCTGCCATATTAACGTCAGTAATGGCTACCCGGGGCAAATTTGACGTCACGTCGTAGAAAGCGTGAAACTAGCCAACACATTGAATCCAACCAAACAGCAACCAATTAACTACGACTGAAAATTACTGCATGAAACATTTGCGAAGGGCGGTATAACATCATTTTGATCAATTCATGTCATAGTTTAAATAGTCCCTCTGTTGTGTTCAGGTTTATTTGTCGCTCTATTGCAATCGTCCGTCAAATGTCATTAAATCATTGGAATTTGACCATTTGTTTGTATTTTGGCCGGAAAATTAAGACTTGAAACAGTAGATTTTTAACCACTGCATGTTAAGAGCATCGTATGTCACTGGGTAGGATGTATGAATAATATGAGCGCTTTCAGACTGCCAGTGGTACTGCTGCAGATGATCAAATGAAGGCACGGCATGTTTGAATCAGGCGCTAGACGTTGCGTAGGACGTTTCCGCTTGATTTTGTGACACGTTCGAATGCTTTGCTTAGGGACCCTGAAAGAGCGTACCTTGAAGCGAGGCACTTTTTGAGAATATAAAACATTGTTGTTATTGTAGCATGTGAACTCTGTGTGTTATTTGACTGACTGAGTGAGATTTACTCAGAACAAGTTAATAAAGTACGGCCTGAGGTAACGTCGCCCCGGGTAGCCATTGCTAACGTTACTATGGCAGCCATGTCATTTTGTACGACACAACCTCATGCGCTCGATTCATCGTACACTTTCATGTATTATGAATTGTTCTATTTAAATGCAAAGTTTGAAATAATTTGGCCATGAGATAAATATTATAGAGCACTTTTGCTGGAACTTTTGAAACGCCATACGTACTTTTTACTGCAGTGTTTATCCGGTTTTAGGTTTGCAATATATACAAATGATATGTTTTACATGGCATTGTTCGTAAAATAATCAAATTCCTACAACGTACTTCGTTAACCTTTCAAAATATCCTTGGCATG
The DNA here is from genome assembly GCA_963678985.1 of Spisula subtruncata. Classification (NCBI taxonomy): domain Eukaryota; kingdom Metazoa; phylum Mollusca; class Bivalvia; order Venerida; family Mactridae; genus Spisula; species Spisula subtruncata. The sequence continues at coordinate 28,976,398 of OY787663.1, read as the reverse complement.
TTTATTAATCAATAATATACTTCTTTTTCATTCTGTTTTCCAACAATTCCTCCAGCATTGACAACTGCCCCTTACACAGAAGGGATATCTGGTCGTTATCAAAACCTATCATGCTTTTTCCGATACAATGAAACAGGGTGATTCGCGATTGATTATCCCTCCAGTGCAAACTAATAAGTTCATTTGTCTGTTTCTAATGTCACACAATTGATGAAACATAGCGTTAACAAGATGACATAATACCGAAAGCAAGGTTTCCTGTGACCTGTCAACCTAATGAGTGTTTAATTGTGTTTGGTTCGTCTCCATGCAAACCCTGTGTTCTATTGTAGTAACAGTGACCTTGGCTCACTGACCCTAAATACAATCAGAAGCTAGGTATCCATGCTGGCTTGCTATATACAACGTTTAATGAAGATGGTTCAGCGGAAACTCAAGTTATTGACAGGAACTCGTATTTCTTATTTTAGGAACAGTGACCCTGACCTTAATTCACTGACCCTAAATACAATAACAAGCTAGGTATTCATGCATACTTACTATATACAAAATTTAATAAACAAGGGTCAAAGCAAACTCAAGTAATCGACAGGAAACTGTTTTTTCTTTCTTTTTTAGCAACCTTGAATTTGACTCCACTGACCCTAAATGCAATAAAAGCTATGTACCCGTGCAAGCTTGCTATACAAAGTTGCATGAATATGGGTCAATGCAAACTCTAGTTATTGACCGTAACTCGTTTTTTTCTATTTTTAGTTACAGTGGCCTTGATCTTGACCCCACTGACCCCAAATACGAGCCCGGGCTAGCTATTAATGCAAACTTGTGTTAAGATGTGTCAAGTCAAATTCAACTTATTGACCGGAAAACCTCTGTTTGAAGTCGCCGCATGTTGCAGCATTCCGTTCATACATATAATGTAACATTCGTATGATAATATATTCCCAATCATTGAATTACATTCATTTGAAACTTAACAGTTATGTAATAAAATGATAACATAATATGTTACACCAGACAATGCATAGCAATGCTAACATGGAAATGTACATTGAAACTTGATATTTTAATGAATAATTGGGAAATGTAAAACCAATTAGACAAGTCATAATCAAATCCGGCAAACGAACTAATAAGCTGTAAAAAGGTTACCTCGTGTAAGAAACGAAAGTCGATGTTAGTTCTGTATGGTTTTATTTGTCGGTCTGGAATTGAATTACGTAAGACTATCATAAATCCTCTCAATGTAGTAGGATTTCATTTCGTATATGTGCAAATATGTAACATTTGAAAAAACCGAAGACATGGACTTAAACAGACAGTCTACGCCAACAATACCCCTTGCTTAAAATGATGGCCATATTGGAAGGTTAAGATAAAGTAATAATGAAGTCGTTCAGACCATTAAAAAATATCATATAAAACTCTTACACTACGAAGGTAATGGAAAGTATAGACAATACGTTTATACAAAACATGTACAAACTTATTAACAATGTGACCTTATTATGAATTATAGCTTGGCTATTTTGACGTGAGTCTGACCTTATGCTAGAATATAATACAAGGTTCTTGCTTTGAATGTATCAATTTCCGCAAGCAAATCGTGCACTATCGGTATTTCAGATTTGTGTTTGTATTACATCTCGGGCGTCTACGTGATACTCCCCGATTGTGATCACGTACAATCGGAGATGTAAACGTAGACAATATATCGACTGTCAAATTATGGTAATCAATAGGTTAGGCTTATGTCAATGTGGCCTAGCTATATATTATCACCAATAAAGATTTTACACCCGACAACAAATAATGTCGTTTAATGTGTAAGACGAAACATCGCGGAAATTAATTCCGGGATTGAGTGGTTCAATGAAACACATGGTTTTAAAATACATCCCCTGTAGAATAGTGAATTGACTGAAACACCAGACTGTAATCGACTAATCGTTCGCTACGTACGGAGCTAAATCAAGCCATGAGTATACCGTGTTTTACTTCTCTCATTATGACGTAATGGGACTATCTTCAAGATCAAATATGTAGAAATCTTTACGTTGTAGATCGTACAATATTCCAGACATCCATCTTGATAGTTTATGGAAAATGATTATTGCCTCCCTTTAAGACAAAGTTTGGTTATAATCTGCATTAGCAAGTAATTCAAGAACGTTTTATTAGGTCGATAATTTGTAACATCTTTCATTTCTTTTTATTCATTATCTTACAATGTTGTATATATCATTGCAATGGAGTGACATTTATAACGTCAAATCAATTCAGAGATGTTCGAATTTCACCGTAATAACTGTAATAAGTGAAATTGACAAGGATAATCGTGATTGACAGGTAATAATCAAGATATTGGCTTATTGTTTGATAAAGATGACGAATATTGAGAGTAATAATTTGCAACTGTTTATTAACCTGTCAACCATCGAGTCTTGCTTTACTAGGAGGTTCGATAATCCAAAGGCAGTTGGGGCAGACATCTGTGCCGCTGAATATAGGGAACACAATGTGAAGATGAAGTCGGGTGTCCTCAGTTTGACGTACTTATAAGCAAATATATGAGAATTATCTTAGCATTACGAAATGTCTATTCAGTATTAACATTTAGCAAACGATCGGCGAAGCAATTTGGTAGTAGTTTACTTCTCTAAAATAAACCACAATTTAGCACGCCCTAACGACTCAATGCAATGATAAAAGCCTTATAAGAACGAAGCAATAATGACATGTACAAAATAAGTTCATTTCACATGTACCAGTGATGGGCATGCATGTAAATGGAATAAGGATGACTCGAATCGGGTGAGCAAAAAATCAAAAATGTAACATTATCATAAAAGGCAATAACCACGTGTACATGATATCCGAACCTAGGCTACCGATCATCAATAATTAAATGTCAATAACTTTCCACCTAGCTGGTGGATCTCGTAGACAGATAAAAACTACACCATTGCATAATTCATGCTTAATTGTACAACATAGCAAATCAATCATATGTTGGTTACAGTGTGAGACAATCGAGTGATATAATTGACATGTTACTTGCAACGGTATATGCTCTTACATCAAATTGATTCACATCTTTCTAGACGCCATCATACTCTGCTATCTAAAGATCGGCTAAACTTAGAGTGTGTGCTGGATATTACAAACATATTTTCTATTCGAATTATCGGTATGTTTTAGAAATAGAATAGACACCTGTAGTAATGTAGGGTCACATGCATTATTGCACTTTAAGAAGTTGACTATCATACTTATACAGGGTGTTAAAAAAGTTCGAAGATATTCTTATTTTATGTGACATTTTATTTTTAACTAACATTTTGACATTTTTATGACTTATTAGAAACTACAATGACCTCCTTTGTTTATTTTAATAGTATTCGAGTTGACCTGGCATAGAATATATGGTATGTGTGAGGGTTAAATAGACTCACGTGACAAAGCAAAATGTGGATGACGTCAAGAGGTTTTCAATTTAAATTGTCGAGTGAGTTTGCCTGATCATTCGTCTTTGGGTATCAAGTGGTAAACATTATCATAAATGCATTTCCGGGTCCTGGCAGGGGTACGCGACAGGCAACTTCCTGTACAAAATCAGTCGAATGAGACGCATATTTCTGATGTCGCCATGGTAACCGCTTCTGGTCAGGGTATGTTTTAGCTTTTGTGTAAGTATAAGGCAGATATATCACTTTTACCAACTTAATTGATATTGAGCTTAGTGAGGACATATATGTCTATTGCTGCTAAAACCCAACGTGTTTCACTCTTCATTACGTTGCTCACCTAAGGAACATTATCTTCCTAAGATCCACGTAATTATTTCTCCATTTTCAGAATTTATTTCGAGAGAATGGTATAATTACAAAAGGCACAGCCAGTCTAGACAGTGTTGTTGGAATGATAGTTATCTCTCTATTTGGTATATTATATTAATAATATCTTGTCTATCATATTCGACATATGGTCATTGAAAGAAAACAGTAATAACTAGCACTAGCTCTTCGTCTTATAAAAACTAGCAGCAAACTATCAGGGTATCCAGTTTAAGTATATGTTTCATTGTAAAAATGTCCAAGGGTTTCCAGACAAATTAAATGCTACTTGCAACACACAAAGCACTATTTTTCTTGCATGCAAGATTTCGTTGATAGATTGACCGGTGTTTCAACAATGTACTTATATAACTATATATAAGCATATATTTTGTTATAATTGAATGACGAGTCTCAATATGAATGTTGTTGTTTTAATTTCGCAATTATCACCAGAATGCATAATTTATTTGTTAAGTGTACGAAAAATATCGGTTTCATATGACATTTGTTTAACAGTGCTTACTTTACAGTGTAACTCACATAATTATACCGTATTTTGGGTGGATTGACATATGAAGGGGGACCTTGTAGTTTTCGTATATTTGTCTACTGGCTTATGTTGTCCGTTAATTTTTTCTTTGGTTGTTTTAGTTCTCTTGTCACAAAGTGACAAGATGATGCTTTTTTGATCATTCTTTGTCCGTCCAACCGTCGTCAGTCATCAATTCTAGCTAAACTTTTGTAGGAATGTTGCTTGGGTGAACCTCTACCAAAATTGTTCAAATGGTTTTGGTATGTTGATTAGTTTGGTCATGAGGCCCTGAAAAGGTTTTTAAAATGCAAACTTAAAAAATCTTCTTGTCTGAAACCACAAGTCATATGGCTTTCATATTTAGTAAATAGTAATGGTCCTCTTCCAAGATTATTCAAATTATGTCACTGGGATCAATATTAGCCCCTCCAGGGGATCATCAGTTTTACATATACTTACACTTACGGACTTTGAAAACGCACCACTTTTCAGGGTTCAGTATTTTTGTATGAACTATTTATGATTGTTTTATACCAATCGAAAAATGTTCCTAGGTTACAACGTTGTCGTTAAAGTATATTTTAATCAATTTTTACTAACTGATTAGTGACCACGTGGTCAAATCTCATTTTTAGCGCGTGAGGCTCGTGCGAATGAAATACCCAAACGATATGTAGATTTTATAAGTATACCAAAAAACAACACATTTTAAATTTCCCAAAACCAATCTGAAACTGATGTGTCTGCATGTAAAGACATGTTACATACCGGAAGTAGCCATCTCGCGGTTTTTGCGCGATCACATTGCCATGATTAAAAATATTCGTCTTCAATAGCGTTTCATGCCAATTGACACCACCATTGATCTCCAAATAGGGATTAAAGGCCTAAAAGGCCACCTAATTCGGATAAATTAATGTGCATGCTCCGCCAAAATAACGACTTCCGTTAACAACCAACCGTAACTGTCAGAAGAATTATTGGTGTCGATAGATATGCTAAATCATCAAATAAAAATATCAAACACGTTTAATTATGAAATACCGAATTTTCATTTAGTATCCTACCTTTTTGTGTTTCATCTAACATTGAACACGTGCTTCAACATACAGTAACTTCCGTCTTGTATTATTATTGCTTGATGACATGGGTGTTAACCTTGGACAGTATGAATATAACCATGCGCATAAATAAAAAATAACAGTCACTTTTCTTGAAGAAAACAATATCTGCATGATGGAATGTCCCTGATTTTGATCCCACCGAACACATATGACATGACATGTTCTTTTAAACCTGAGTCCATGGATGAGTTCCATGACGTGATCTGCCCACAATGTTGTCCGAACCTTTGTTGATGAATAGAGGAACATTCCCCAGAAACGGATTGAAATTGTAATGATTACCCGCTGTTGTGAACGCACAAAAACATAACTTTACACGCACTGTGAATTTGGTTTTAAGACTTAAGCACGTGGATGTCACGTGGATTAGTAACATTGTTAACTGTCGTTTTGAAATTTTGCTAGATGTTAAACATAAAATGAGCTATCTATAAACAAAATGTTAAAACAATTAAACAATGTTTACTTTTAAATTTCGTGGTTTGAATAAGTGGTGCGTTTTCAAAGTCCGTAAGTGTTTATAGGGAAACATATAAAAATCTTCTTGTATAAAACTACAATGCATGGAGCTTTGATATTTAGTGGTCCGCTACCAAGATTGTTCAAATTATGCACCTGGAGTGAAAATAGACCGCGCCAGTTAGTCGTCAATTTTACATAGACTTATATCGGGAACATACGACATCTTCTTGTCTTAAACCACAATGCCTAGAGCTTTGATATGTGGTATGTAGCATCATCTATTCTTCCTTCTTAGAAGGTGTAATGATTTCTTAGGTCACCATAGGTGAGCTACCTATGTGCCTTTTGGGTCCTCATGTAGTTGTTATGCTTCTGTTGGGTTCTGCCTTCCTTATGACATACAAACCACGTACACGTACCACTTTTATACCCAAGCGTTTCATGTTGTTCTCATTTATATGTCCTTACATATAATATTCTATATGAATTTGACATAGTTCTGTAAATGTATTCCATCAAGTTGGTACCCTAATTTCCTTTTTATTTACCATTTGTTACTTATACAGTGTAGAAAAAAGTGATAAATCAATACCGACAAAAGAGACAACTTAACATTGTGCCTAAACAACAATGCACCATCTCATGATAGTCCAGACGAGAGTCACCTAAACCTTGCTATATAGTATTAAGTTTTTTTTATTGTTTTTCTGAGTTGTCCAGATATTGAAGGTCTCAAACCCGTTTGATGACACTCTGTCATCATTGGGGAACTTTTTTTATTTGGGGTTAAAGATGGCCTCTGAAATGGCGATTTTAACGATTAAATACGGATAATAATTTCATATAACATTTGTACTACCGTCAATATATTAGCACATGTGTGTTTATATTGAAAGGGTTTAAACATGATTAATAAAGGAGCTATAAACATTAACTGGGTTTCAATAAAATGCACGTTTTCAACAGTTTATGTGTAATTTACGTGACCAAAATGATAAAATACAAGAACAATCGGTACTAATAACCTTTTAATGTGATATCAAACATAACCCTAACAATGAAGTAGGTTTTAAAGAATTTTTATGTTATATTTATCCTTAAACAATGTGCAAGACATCATTGCATGTAGAACAGTATGTGTAATATACGTTACCATTAAAGTATTTTAGGCAAAGTATGAACTATTATGTTTCCTGCCTGTTCTGTGTTATCAAACTGATAAGATTGATGTTTTCTCTTGGAACACATCTTTTTAAAATGGACACGTAATTTAACTTCTTAATCAAAATGTGATTTACGTGACCATATGTTACCAAATAGAAAAATGCATAATATAATGTAATATATGTTACCATCAACATATTTAAGCAATTTAAGATTCTCAACATTAATTACTGGTGTTATTCGTCGCCACGAGAGGGTATTAGATAACAGAAGCCAGATTTCCTTTAATGCTCTGTGTCAAGCAAGGGAATTACAGTAGATCATATTTTTGTCTCGTCTTTGGTATATAGGCGAACTCCCTACGACATGGCTATCGAGGAGGCAGTTCAAGTATTTTATTTTGATGCCATAGTAACATTATCAGCTATCATGGCTAGACAGAAGGACATTGCTGATTCTACCTTTACGCATTTCTAGATCCTTTGGGACTTGGTTCAAATTAGCTTATCCACATACCTGTCTGTATGTGTGCCCGCTTTACATTCTATTCAAATGCCTCATGTGTGGGTTTATTTTAAAATTCTTGGCGTGACAGCAGACGACTTCCCTACCTTTGTTCCCCAAACACGCTGGTGGACGGTTGAAATATCACCACCATTTCCACATCTCTTGTCATGGTATCAAAATCGACGCACAGTACGGTTGCTAAGCGTGGTTTCAAAATGTAACGGAGCAGACCCGGACCGTAATACTTTTAGAGTAGTAGCTTTATCTACCCATAAATAGGAAGCGGTGGTGTCCCAACTTAACAAAGCATGTGACGCTAGAATATATGGAGTTTAAAAATATGACTTCATTTTGTAATCATGCTGTTTCTCTTATGGCGACTGAAGCACTGTATTTGACTTGGATGCGACGCGTGGTAATAGGGCGAAACAAACACATAGGTAAATTCATCTGTTGTCAATAACCATGCTGCTACCAAACAAAAAGCAACCATGACTGTAGATGGCAACAAGAAACAATTGTTGAAGAGTTAGAAGTGCCAGGTTGGCCACAGACTCTGGAAAACAGGGAAAACAGGGAAAATGCCCAAAATAAATTCCCTGCAGGGAAAAATCAGAGAAATTCAAAATTGGGCAAAAATCAGGGAATTATAAGGGAATTTTACACAATTGGAGAAATAAAAATTTTATGGTCTTGTTATAGTAAATTTGCCGTTTGTTTCGGTGAAAGTAAGAAATGTGAATTTTCGTGCTCGCTACGCTCGCAAATTAAGTTTAATCTATATTAACATCTAAGAACAAAAAGAAATAGTACGATAAAGTTTGCACCATATCCTATATTGCCGTTAGGTTTTATGTTAAATAATAAAACAGCCTTTACTAAACCATGGTCACAGACGCCGCACAAATTATGGAAAATAACCTTTTGGTCAGGGAAAAATCAGGGAATAATCAGGGAATTTCATTCTTCATTTTCTGTGGCCACCCTGAAACTGTACAAACACTGTCAAATGAAGCACTACATCATGATTTGGCGTAACTGCACAAAACCATAGACCCATTAAATTGAACAAGAACATCAGGATACTATACCAAAATCTCAAAACATCTAACGACGAGGCACACATTTTAACAATATATAGTTTCTGACGCACATGAGGGGAAAACTGACTAAAATATGATCATACATATTACATTGCCTCTAAAGTATTATATACATAACTAACTAACTCCCTAGTCAGATATCGCGCTTCAGTTGACATTAGAGAAACAGCATTACAGAATGCAATCATAATTAGAGAATTTCTAGCGCCAATTCGGAGATAGGTAAATCTACAGTTAGAATTACTGCTCTCAATGTATTACAGTCAGGTTAACTACATTAGGCTACCATACAGTCAATTTTGATGCAATTATGAAGGAAAGCACTAAAGATGACAACAGACAATGTGAATATGTTACTACCAGACTCGAGCTTATCAAGTGTGGTTGTGACAGTACAGTCATGTCTAACTGGTCATTGTAGATGTTACCGTGCTCGAATGTACTGCACATTATTTTTTGCATGTATGGGTATATCACTTGTAATAATCCTGAATCTAAGGTGTAGTTAAACAGCTACATGCTTGAAAATTATCTTGTCAAGCTGTAGTGAAACGCTCGAAACTATGCTTATAAAAAACGTTTAGTTCAGATATATATATTTTTTTTATATATCATGATTCAAATAACTAGTCAAACTGTGATGATTTGTGTCAAGTATATATAGTCAAACATGTATGTGGAAATGAAACATGCGGTTACGTTTATACGTTTATATTACTTTCTATAATTATAAGAAGTTCAGATATACATCAAGTTTCCTATTGACATGATGTCGTTGACAATCTTGATTGATTCTTCTTGATTATACAGCGAACATCGGAGTTTTGCATTATGTCACGTAAATCACTATATTTGTATTTAGAAAAGAAATCAAGTTACAGAATTGCTATGCGATAGTTTAAAACAGATCTATCGAAACTTTATTTATCGAAACATCGATCATCTCACTCAAATTCAGAATGAGTAAGAGTATAAAATTCCAGACTTAAATTACTTAAAAAAAATTATGGAAACATATATTACATTATACTATGTATTTTCTATGTATTTTTGATGTGGTAACATATGGTCACGTAAATCACATTTTGTGTAAGAAGTCAAACTACATGTCTAATTATTTTTAAAGGATGCCTATCAAGAGAAAACATTGATCATATCAGTTTAATAACCCAGAATAAATAGAAAACATAGTAGAACATACTTTGCATATAAACAATTTAATGGTAACGTATATTACACAACCGTCACATACTGTTCTACATGCAACGATGTTGTGTACATTGTTTATCACTAACCATTCATTTAAACCTACTTCATTGTAATGTTCATGTTTGATATAACATTAAAAGGTTATTAGTACCGATTATTCTTGTATTTGATCATTTTGTCACGTAAATTACTCATAAACTGTCGAAAATGTGTATTTTTCTGAAACCCAGCTAATGTATACAGTTCCTTTATAAATCATGTTTATTCCTTTTCAACTAAAACATAGATGTGTTGATATTTTGACGGTAGTACAAATGTTTTATGGAATTATAGTCCGTATTTAATTGTTAAAATCGCCGTTTTGGAGGCCATCTTTAACCCCAAATAAAAAAAGTTCCCCAATGATGACAGAGTGTCATCAAACGGTTTTGAGACCTTCAATACCTTGACAACACAGAAAATCAATAAAAAAAACTTAATACTATATAGCAAGGTTAAGCGAAAAATCCCCAATCCTCGTCCGGACTATGAGATTTGAAGAAAATAGGATGAGATTTGTTGCATGATCTCGAAAATACTCTCGTGTTTACTCATATTACTTATACGCACATTGGGTGTCTTCTTGTGTATATTCGTCTTGCATAATCACCAACTCAATGTTAGATACGACAATGTTACATTTTTCAAAATTGTACACACGGGGCAACCCATCGATTTATCCCGTAGAAAATTGGTGTAGATTTCTTCACCCCGTCATTATCTTTAACGGTTGCGAAACCTTTATAGAATTGATGTATGTATCGTTTGAGACTATATAGTTCTGTGTTTCAAATTATGATGCCATAATTAACAAGGTTACAGAGATATTGGTTATCATACAAAGTCACTCATAAAAGTGGAAAGAAAACGTGACGCCGCGTTAAACCTGGGGGAATGCGTAATCCAGCAATTATGTGTTGCGCTTGGTATAAACAGTTTTTAAACACATACTTACTTGAATCGAGGCTGAAAATTGGAGATTTCACCTAGAGGAAGTACCGGAACATCATGTAAAACATGCAGTGCCGGGTTGTATATATTTCATGATTTAATCTGCTTAAACATGGCCCATGGAGTCCAAATATCGTTTTTCTGGATGTCAAGATTTTGATATTGGCGCGATTTGGGTACATGAGCGTAAAACTCGAAACAACAAATTAAATAATGAATGCTATTTGTGTGAGGTTTTTTTTTGTTAGTTTATGCTTGTGGTTATTAGTTTGTGAATTGACTTGCTTTCAGAGAAGTGAAGAGAAAAAAGGCGAAAAGAGGTGAGAAGGAAAGAGGGTGTAAGAAGAATGTAAGCCTTTCAATATATTTTTCTATAGTGATGTACTAGTGATATGATATGCGATATTAAATCCATTCCATTTTGTTTCAAACAATTCTAGTTTGTCTTTTTTCGTTGCAATAATTCTTTCGATGTATATACGTCGTGTAAGATAATGTTCAAAATATTCTATTGAAGGAGTTGGTTTGTTGGCTTATGAAGTATTTTGCCAATATTAATATAATATTGCTTATGTTTTTGGTTCTGCTGTCTTTTTCGTTTTCCAGCCCAAGTGTTATGGTTCTGTAGTTTAGTATATTTACTAAAATATTGTTACTGTTCAAGAATTCTTGTATATTAAGCCAAAAATGTTGGATTGTTTGACATTCACAAAAGAGGTGTGTTTGTGTTTCCTTGTTCATTAAACAGAAGTCACACAATCTAGAAGTTGTTAATTTGCATTTATAAAGATAGTCATTATTAGGTGTTACTTTCATTAAGAATTATATTGATACTCTCTTAGTTTGGTGTCTATTGTACAATGTCATGGTATAGTAAATATATTTTTCAATGTGATTGTTCTTTCTTGAAATTCATTTTCCTATTTACTGTATGCTTTTGCATTTACCTTTTTTGTTTTGATTTGTGTTTCATACAACAGTTTATTTCCCATATTACTAGATTTGAGCTTGTCAAACAGGTATTCAGGTTCTAATGATGGTAGATTGTCTTCGTCCATTAATTGTTTTCCCAGTGTTTTATTTATAAACTTTATTAGTGAGAAGTAGTTGAGAAATTCTCCATTTTCGATACCATATTCATTTTGCATTTGTTCGAAGGTAAGAAAGTCTTTCACTTGGAAGTCATAAATTCGATGTCCTTCTCCAACCATTTTTTATATAAAAACATATTACCATTTGTATGTTTAATATTCGAGTTATTCCATATAATTTCTTTTGGGAGGTTATTCATAGACTGTGAAGTTTATAGTTAATTGAACACTATGATGAGATATTGTTTTTCAGAAATGTATGGTTAAAGTTAAGTTTATTTACATCTGTTTTACTAATGTTACATTTAAATATATAATATCCATGTTTTAAGAGCTCCTTATTATAAAGTACATTCCATTTAGCTTCAGTTTTTGTGCCGATTCTTTTAACCTAGCTTGGTTTTACTGAATTTAAAAATGCATCAATATCTATCATTTTTAGTCCCCCGTTTTCGTATCCCTGGATAATAGTATTTTCTAGAAATATTGTCCGGTTTGGAATCCCACAAGAAGTCAAACATGATTTTTTTAATTTTTTTAATTCTTTCTTCATTTGGGCTATTTAAAACAGTTAATGGATATACTAGTTTTGGATTTAGATTTAAGAACGGTGATTTTACCTACTAGAGACAATTTCCGTTTCCTCTATTTATAAAGAGTATGTTGAAACGCATCTATTTTTGGGTCTAAGTTCAATGTAATTTTTTATTGGGATTATTTGTAAAAACGATTCCTAGCGTTGAAGCTTCGTCTGTTGTCCACGTTTATTGTTTTGATTTGCAGTATATTATATTTGTATTTCGAAACGATGCTACATTTAGACTCATTCAATGATAGGCCAGACACCAGATTGAAATTTTCAAACGTTCTAATAAGATTTTTGAAAGATTTTTCTGTTCCATCTAAAAACAATCTGCGTCATCAGCAAATAAGGTTTGTTTAATTTCGATATTTTTTCATCTTGAGACCTTTTATATTGTCGTTTTTGTCAATAAATTGTGATAATATTTCAATGCCTATGATGAAAAGATATGGGGATAAAGGATAGCGATGCCTCACTCCCTTGTCTATCTTAAAACAGTTTGACAATTTGCCATTTACTGTTATACAACTTTTGGCGTCTCTATAGAAAAGTTAAATCCAATTAATTAATTAATGTGTTACCGAAGTTAAAGTATTCTAAACATTTGAATATATAAACGTGATCTACACTCTCGAAAGCTTCATGAAAATCCGAGAAAAATATAATCCTTCTTCGTTATCTTTGTTTATTTGTTCGATTACATCGTAAAGCAGTAAAGTATTCTTACATTTTAACCAATGTATCTACCTTTAATGAATCCAGTTTGCTCCTTCATCAAGTACTTATGGTGTCATTCAGGGTCAATTTAAGTCAGCCCTAACCTCAGCCCTAATCAGGTTAGGACTGAAGTTAGGGCTGCGCTAACCAGGTTAGGGTTGAGGTTAGGGCTGCTCTAACCAGGTTAGGGCTGAAGTTAGGGCTGGTGTTACGTTAGGTTTTGGATTTTGCTTTTTGAATATTTGACCAATCAGCGACTTCGTTACAATTAGTCATGATACACATGCTAATATCATTCCTTTCATATTACACCAGTTTGATCGGGTTTGACCAGAAGTTAGGGCAAGTCTAACCTGGTTAGGGCTGAAGTTAGGGCTGAAGTTAGGGCTGCCCTAACCTGATCTTATTTAAGACCCTTAATGTACGTCACAGCTCGATATCAGCAGGTGGTGAATATGATTGTTAATCTAAGGCCATTAAACACTGAAACCGGTCACTATCATCGGTCAATGTAATTGATAAGAGATCACTATCTTTGAATATCTAGGGTCATAAAACACAACAACTGGTCAGGGATCAGTAATCTTCTTAATTCCAATAATGTTCTACTGTCTTACATTTTTATATATAAACACTAGAAAGTATCGGTTATATTATGCGTTTGTTTTAATTTGAGCATTTTAATTTGTAACGTATGATTTAGATTATTGATCTGTTTACTAAATATTGTTTCTATATGGTGTTGTTTCAGCTTAATGTCGGTACAGTATATTAAATTAACAGTATTTCACACATTTTTATGTAATATTGCACAGCCTGTTAGTTAGTATATCGTTGTATGGCGCGCACCTCTGTGATTGCCACAACATGAGGTGTAATATAATTGTAAATTCACTTGTACGGTTATGATTAAGATTTAAATCTTTGTCTTGTGGCAATATTGGTTAAATTATTGCCGATTCTTATTAAGTCTTAATATGTACCCTATACTTACCATTTGAGAGCAAATCAACCTGCCTGCATAAATTAGTCACGGCTACAAAACATGGTTTATCTATACTAAATACGTATACTATCTAGTGTCCGTGAAATAAACAATACACCGGTAAAATGCCTTTTACACTTTTTTGTCATTTTTTTCTGCAATTAAAACAAATAAAAACCGTATTTAATATACTTATCAATAATCTTAATACACAAATTAAACAAACGCAAAATATAACCGAGGGCAGGTCTTACTAAGTTAGGGCTGAAGTTAGGGCTGCCCTAACCAGGTTAGGGCTGGTTAGGGCTGAGGTTAGGGCTGCCCTAACCAGGTTAACTTAGTATTGACCCTAAATGTACGCCATATGTATTTTTTCCATTCTATTAGCTATCTCAGCTATCTTAAGTGTATTTACTTGGAGTCAAATTGAGATAAGCAAAAACAGTTTTTGAAATATTTTAAAGATAGCTTAAATATAGAAACGAAATCATTTAATACTTATTACATTAACCATTTGAGCAAATTAAAAATGTTTCTTTGTTTTGTGACAATGGCCAGGTGTCACTGTTTGGATCTAGTACTAGTTCTAGTCTATTCGCAACATGTATCTTTTGGCTAGTTCTTTGACTGGTTAGCCAACCTGTATTTTGTTCAATACAATAAGTTTTAACTTAATAACTTGGTCATACGTAGAATCAATTAGATGAATCATTAAAGCTATGAAATAGGAATATTTGTGCAATGCGTTCACGTATTTACAGCATAACAGTTAACTAAAAAGGTAGCTGACTTTTATAGTGTCAGTCACATTAGTGTGAAAGAGAAGTACAAGCATGTGAACAAAATCAGTATTTACCAAAAAGATATAATGAAAATATTTTATCAAAGGCACCATTTTGTTATTTGTCATCAACTAAGACAGGCAGAGGTGCGTTTCCTGCTGAAGAATCGTTCAAGGACGTATGACTTTGATTGAATCATATGTACTCCCAACAATAGTTAAATAAAATTCAAAATGCTCGGTTTGCTTCCATGGGTGACGTTAACAGACATGTTTGATTGTAACTATCTGCCTTTAACTTATATCAACTTATATCAGACTATTGCCTTAGTCTGAGAACATGAATAGGAAGTGTTTGCGTGTGACCGTCAGACGCAAACGTTCTTTTGGAACAGTATTTCATGAGATACGTAAAGCTTTAAATGAAGTCAATATGAAAATAATGTGAAAGTGTAAGTATTACGTACAAAGCGACTCGGGGTCTGGTGCTGTTGTCTGATTCTTTAGGTCAGTATAATTATATCTACATACAATGCATGCATGGTTTCATACTGATGTTGAATAAAGATAGATTGCATATTGGAATAGTTTGAAAATGGCATATCATCGTTCGATTATCACAATCTATGGCATATATCAAAATAATGACTTGCAGAATATTGACACCGACTTTCCGCATCCTGAGAATTCCGGTTCCAATACAACCACTATCTACGAAATTATAAACTAATTTGATATAACATAATTTGCAACAAGGCTAAATTAATAATTCTTTAAATTGAAACTGAAACTGAAAAGCTAGACGATTTTGATATCATTACAGATTAGAAAAGAAGAAATGATTTAAAATAAAACATAAGATGCTGCCTAACTATACACAATCAATCATATTGAAGCCAATACATACCTGATCGGTGCAACGATCCTTTTGAAATAGAAATAAGAGGACACATCGTAAAACTTGTACTGAACCAAAGATAAACTGGTGAATTCTAACCCACATACTGGTATCTCACTCTTTACGCGGAATGAACAATAGGTTAGAAATATGTGATAGGTATTCTAGACAATGGCGATTTGAATACAACGCCCAGGAAAAAGCAGTAATTGTTTTTGATAAGTCGGAAAAACATGAGCATTAGCCTGAATTTCGTTAATGAAATCCAGGAGAGTGACACTTATACACAATTAGGTCTTCTGTGTGACTCATATATGTCCAACAAACCAATGGTTGAAAACGCATGTTCAAACATTCTTGACCATTTGTAACAGTTGTGTTTATCTTATAAATATCAACACATAGACATTAGCAACAGCTGATTGATGACGTCAGTAATGACATCATGTTTGACATAATATAATCTGACAAATAACGTAAAGTTCATGGGAAAGAATGAAGTGCAACGTCAACCTATCTGGTTGTGCTATAAATTGGAGAGTAGTGGCTATGTTAGAATCGAAATAAGGAATAAAGTAATGCGGTGTTGCGTGATAAAAAATAGGTCCTCGTGATTTAATCACTACACATCCTAACTCGTGCATTTATGATATTACGCAACAAAGCACACCTACCTATTATTCACTATTTCTTAAAGCAAATTAAACTATTCCGTAAATCATTCTCTATCCGTTATAAACCTAACACAGCTAACGTCGACTTTTAAAATGTTTACGGTACCTGTGTAGTGTTCCTTAAACATTACTGTTTTGCATCACACGTACGTGGGTTGTCCCAGAATACCGTATAATATTGTTATATCTTGAAAGCTATCAAGTACTGTATGCCAAAATTATAATTAACTGTAAGAGAAATTATTTCTTGACATTATAGCCAAGTTTTATTAGATGTTTTCCCGAAACATTTAAAGCATGTACATTTGACAAGCACCAGGTGACGCTTTACGGAATGCCAATGTCAGCACTCGCCAACGACGTACGCTACCTCAGTATTCCAAAGAACTTCCATTCATGGGCTTCACACTTTACAAATGATATGCCGAAATTGTCATCCACTATTTGGAAATATATTTCTTTACATACTGTCAAAAATAATTAAATGTTTTTCAAAATGGACAGCTTGCGCTGAAATTTGGGCGGATAGTGTAGAAAGCGATCTGACGTAAGTTTTTTACTGATCGGTCCGTCTGATGACCTTCGTTCCACTTCCCTTTTGTGCCAAACAAAACGTCGGAGAATCTTAAAAACAACAACCGAATAACCCTAACGATTGTGTTGTGGATTTTACATCATTTATCGTTTCTCCAGATACTTTCATAGCTATATCATTATGTCGAAGTAAATAAATAAAGAATTATACGCTATTCTGGGACAACCCTGATCTAGACAATAAATACCTAAGTTAAGATTTTTTGGACAATTTAGGACATTGACCCAACCAGCTGAAGAATCCTGATTCGAAAAGACAATACTTTTGAGGCTAAATTTTAAGCTTCATTCCAGCGTGGCTGGCAACGCTTTAGGTTTTATTACACAAAACATGATTAATACAAAACAACAAAACTTGTTCATGCATAAGAGATTTGCTATTACATTTTAGTTAGGATAAAAATACAGTGACGCAGGGAAACAATCCACTAGCACGGTGTAAAACAAGTATAAAAGCTAATACCAACAGTTCAATATCAAATTAAATTCTACCTGTTTAAGCAATCTCAATTGAATACATTAACGATTACGTCACTGTCAGGATACCCTAACTGGACTATACTTTCAGATCAAACTATAATAATAAAAGCAGTTGTCATAGTTTCGTTATTACATGTCCATTCATATTGCAAACGTCCAACATATTTAAGGTTCGGGTAAGAGAGGTAGTTCGACACCGACACTTCAAAATACATTAAACAATCATTTACATGAAGGATTGTGGTAGTTGGCCAGAAATACAGACACGTGTCCAGAATCACATGTTTATAAATAAAATGATAGCAAATGCTTAACGCAATGCTATTAGTTTTAATTCTCACTACACGGCATACTGCTGATTTAAATATCATAAAAACGCATGCATAGAATAACAACCTACCTATCCATGAACAAGTATTTGTATTTTCGATCAAGACAAGATGCCACCGGCTTCTAGTTATAGATATGAATAATTTTCCTCTTCAGGGTTTTCTGTGTCTCCTATTCTAATATATTGAGTTAGATATTAAGTATTGTGTAAAATGATTAAATTGATTAGCGGACCTTATTAGCAGTCAACCCATATTTCTTAGAACATTGCAAATGAAGCAATCATGTGGTTGGACAACGATTCGACATCATCAGTTGTTCAACCAGTACATTTTATGTACAGGATTACAAGCAACTGGCAACATGCAGTGAACACAAAATAACATGCTATGCGATATGACACAAGCGACAACCAGACAATGCAATCAGGATTTGCAGTTCCACGAACGTTGTTTACGTACAATGTACAGCTGTGTTAAACTTGTATCATTAAAGAATAATTCATGAGCAAAATTCCTTAGATAAGAGAACTTATATTTTGAATGTTTCATTTGCACACGCAATATGATATTATAACGGACATAATAATTATTCTTAGAGCTCCATGTCAATCGTAAAAGCTCGGCCATTTCCGTTTGTCTCCGGTAAATACACTTCGTAAATAAGTGTAGAAATACACCAATATCGTTCGCCCTCACTACTTAAGTCAGCTACATCCGCGTGAAAATAACACATGATGTATCCGTCAATACGATGGTTTTTTATATGTTCTGATCAATTTTCTTATTCCTACGGCATAGCAGGACGCATCGCGAAGAAATGGTCAAATATCTTTGTAGAAAAATAATATCTAGCGCTTATTATGAATGGAATTTACGTCTTGTTTATCACTTGACGTCATGAATGATATGACGTTTATGTGGCGTCAATGTAAACGTGACGTTGTGCGAACTTTTATTTCGTAGGGTTCTTTCCTAGTTCATACAAATATAATTGTATTCTTGTTTTCAATTCTAGTATTTAGCAGATGTCGTTCTCTTTCTCAAGTTTAAACTTTAACATATTTGTTGCCGTATGTACGTGTTCATGTTGTATAAACATAACTGGGGGAGCTGGCATTTTCGAATCATGTGACTGAAAGTAGTTTAAAATGTCGCCTTGTTATGTCAGAGGTATTTTCCATTGGATAAAAACCGAGGTGATCAGAATGAGCTCCATGTGTGTGGTTACAAGTACATGGATCACGATGGTACTGGTTTTGAGTTTGTCTTTGTTATAACGAAAATAATTCAATACAATTGTCCGCAATTCTCCATGCGAGGTCTCTTTTGTTAAGTTAATCCAACAGGATTATCAATTAGACTGCGATTCTTACTTTTCTTCTATTATCAGCATGGACGTAAGAAGAAGTACTTAGATGTAAAAACATGCAAACCAAAATAATATAGACATATTATGAAACAAACCAAAAGAAGTATTAACTTACGTCTGGGATGGCCAGTGCTATCATACCGCCATATAGGGGCAATTGTTCGACGGTTACATAAGATCTATGTTGGCGTAATTATCTGCTAACATCATAAAAAACAATCAAAGCGTGATCTACAGCGGTCATTGGACGTATCAATATTTATTGGATGATTGTCAAACCACAATAATTGCAAATATTTGTAGATGGACAAATATACTTCTTCCAAATCAGCACTTAAAACGATCAATGTCTGTTCATATGGTCAACAATAGAGGAAACAGTGTTTTATTGGTTACAGGGTCCGTCTGAGATATGGCATTAATAACTTTTTAAATATCTCTTAGTATCATAAAAATAATAGTTATATGATACAAATCTTTAAAATTAGTTTTATCAATTATTACAACAAAGGTAAATGCCAATGGAGTAATGTAGGAAACAGTTTCGCCATGCTGGTTAAACAGTGTTCGGAACAAAAGAGTAAAACGTTTCAAGGAAATAATATCAGCCCATTTAGTACTTATTTAGTTATGTTTTATCTGAAATTCACTTTGTATACATTTGTAATCAGAGAGAAGAAACAAATGCCTCATTACGCTTTGAGTACGTTGGTTTGCAGCAAATTGTATTTGAGTAACTCCTCTGAAATGTCCTTAAGGTGTATGTATAGTGTCAAATTACTACTTTTTGACGAGGCAATAATTCGGCAGATTTAATGGCAATATTTTCTTAATATACAGCCATAGGTAGGACAATCATTACAGAACACATTTTAATTGACATATAATAAAAATATAATCCAAAATGTTGCTTTTGCAACAACATACCATGTACACAGGAAATTATCAAAAACACTTATTTTTAAATGAATTGAACTAATTCCTTACGCCAATATGTTGTATGAACCCATTTTGAGGTAGTAGTACCAATGAATCATGACAATATGCTTTGACAATCCTGCAATATGCATTGGAAAGTCATAAAAAATGTGAAAACATCACAAAAATTTAGGGAACTATTTTAAAGTATGGTGGTCAAGTGCCTGTGTGAAGCATTTAACTTATAATAATGAGTTGCTTATAAACTTATGAATTTCCGCCACTGAACATTAAATACACAAATTTAATTTAAGAAAAGTGGTTTTAATTGGCAAAGGTTAATTTGAAAACATAACATTTCAACAAAATTCGCTGCAGTAACATGAAAGTCCCTGCCTCAACATCGAACACGAGCATGCTTTGCCAATGAACACACCAACCTCGTGATCATGCCATGGACCTGTTCGATTTAGAGTAATCTGGGCGTTTTACGTAGGGGATCGCATTTTCTAAAAATGAAAGTGCATAGGAAATAACCATATCTTATCAAATATGCGCTTTCAATACGACAATTACATTATAGATCGAAGAAATCGTTGATATTATTGTTTTCTGCCACCGGTCAAAGATCTAGCGTTTTTTGCCGGAAGTGTAGTGTCGTAAAATAATTCTTGCTCAAAACTGTTATTTCAGATATTTCCAGTAATTTATCTTCTTTTTCTCTGTAACAAAACATTTAAACATTATAATTTAATATTATTTCTATTAAATGTCACAAAAATGGAGATTTAAAAAATTCGAATTTGCGGAGAGATTTAAAAGCATGGACAAAATGGGCGATAAGTGGTAAACAAATTGTATGACCGGGACACATTCCATTATTATGAACTAAGCACGTCGGTGATGTAAGTGCCATTTGTTGCATATAAATCTCACGACTATCTTCTTTTCATTCATGTATTTGATTCTGTTCCACCCTTCTTTGATTCTTAATTATTGAAGAGCAAAGTTTTGACAGTTAGCAAAATACAAAATGGCGTCTTACATTGAAACACATGTTGATTTCAAATTGGTATTTTGGGCTCAAGGACGATTGCATTCATATTCTAATTGTAGCAGTACCTAAATTTAAGTTCTCTGCAAATCATTATGGGGTTATTTCTTTCCTCTGGAGCTTTCTAAATGTTTTTGAGGTTTTGCACGTGACCTTGTTTTATTTGTCAATTATGTCTCAAACACAAAAAAAAACTACTTTATGTGTGAACAACTCATACATATATATTGATCTATTGGATACTTTGTTTTGAAGTGTGTAAATATTGTTTAATTTGGTCCAGTATTCTTGATTATTTTGAGACTTCTGTGTTTTGCATGTGCTCGATCATTTTGGCACTATACAGGATCCTTAAATACTGCACGATGTGTCACACAAAGCAATTAACCAAGCTCAGACAGACACGAATTCGAATTTCTGTAGAAATGATTTCCAACACATCTAGACAATGCAGGAATATATACCTGTCCATAAATCATTGGTGATGCTATCAATTAGAATGTGTTTACTAGGGCCGTTATATCGATGTTATAATTATATGGTATACTAATGGACAACAGAAATGAAGTTTCCGTCTGTGAAGAAAATAGTGTAGAATAAATGTTACAGGGTATATTAGGGAACCTTAATTACTCATTGTAAAGATGTAAATACTCTTAATGTTTTATTGTTATGGAAAAGCAAACGCATTTTAAGTGCCATTTAATTAGATTGTCTGTTGCAATTCACCTACTGCTATTAGAATGTATTGTGCTTTAATAGGTGCAGCTCTTGCAGCATCCGGATATAACGGATTTTGGGAAGCGGTTGCAGTCAAACATGATTATGTATTAAAAATCATTTACACAGTACTTATCAAATTTACGGTTTCAGTAACAATTATAAGTTATGTAAAGTATCAGCATTAATTACATGTAAAGTACGTATTGACATGTACATGTATGATACCGCATGTGACTGATATCATCAGCAATATATCAATGGCGTAGAAGGTTGTAACTACTACTAACGACCTTATAAGACTCATACATATATAAATCTCCAGTACCATGCGCTTCTAATGAGCCTATTTTATGAAAATCAGAACTTGCCATGTTGACCAAAATTAAGCAATAAAAGTTTTTTTTTACCATAAGTTAAGAGTAAACTGCAGACAGTTTTTTCTTGTTTTCTCAATATATCGATTTTGTACTTACGATTTTCTCATTCTAAGCTGTAATGTCAACATTATAAAGTAGCGGTCCATCACATGGTAATTTGTGCTTTTCAAGTTTTCCCCCCAAAAAACAATAATTATTCAGCTTCCATGAAATAGAAAATGCGTTTAAGGAAACAACATTAACGCAATATGCATCACACTTATCGCAATATCGCTTTACTAATAATAATGAAACAAATCAATCAATAATTTACCTTGGAATATAACCAAGCAAATACCAAGAAATACAGCTAACTATTCCAATATAAAATAAAGCAAAAAGTAAATAACTATTATGTTTCACACGAAAATCGCACTTTAAATGATAAAGTAATATCGTAAGTGGGTGAATATTTGATTAGGTGTCATTTGGGTTTCAAAAGAACTGAGAAATGAATGTGCTCAAAGCACTTTCTTTGATAGTCAGTACAAGTGATACATGTATGAAGGTAATTCTCAAGCTTTTGCCGAGTAAATGAATGAAAGATGACACTTGTATCGTGATATTTATCAGGCCGCAAGAACTGAAAATGTCCACACCGTTACGGACAAACACATTTCAAACTGTCTTATTTTCACGAACATCAACTATTAAACCCTTAACTCTATCAAACGCCAACAAACAAAATGGATACCAAACGATACATTAAAGAAAAAGAGAAGTTATGGTGCATATCTAGTAGAATTTTGCGTAACGGTGTGAAGTCATGTTTTTTCATAATAAAAAACTTTCTATTTCTCTGAATTTCTCATTTTAGTGTAGTCAAACCCGGTTTTTCTGCCAATATGTTTACTTGGTACATACTCAAACAGATGTACTTACTTGTAAAAGTCTAGTTGGTGTTTGAACATAACTACTGGCGATTCCATACGTCGTAACGGTGTTGACATGCATACCAAAGACCGTATATGCATGCTCGACACCGTTACAAAACGTCAACACCGTTACAAAACGTAACGGTGTTGACACGAAATGTAACGGTGTCGACGCGTAACGGTGTCGACAATTACTCTTTAAACGCGTGTATTCGGCGTGTTTCTATAGCTAAACATGTGCCTGATTTCTCATATTACTACAAATCATGATACTAATTTTATTGTGCAGTGAAATTAATTGTATATCCGCAAACTGTCAAGGAAAAAGATGAACGGTGTCGACAGACAATAAACCTAACTTTCACATTTACCGAAGATACACGAAATTTGTCGAAGTTTCACGATTGACGTAGGCGCTTGCTAGTAGACGATAAAAGGACGTTTCGTGTACGGAAAAATTGAAAAATGCCGTACCTAACCTTACCGAAGTATCATGACTGAAACACGTAACGGTGTCGAAAAACAAAATTACGGACACATTTTAAAAACCTTGTAATTTATCAACAAATATGTGTTTATGAATAAGCAATGTTGTTTTGCAATTATTATACATGTGTTGTTATATTCTGAAATACACTTCTCTTTTAAATCGATCTAGTTGTTGTTTAATACTGCTTTGAAAAGTCACACCGTCGTTTCCGGACACGCCACCGTTACGCAAATTAGGGGGGTCAATGCAACAAATGTTCCTCCAAATCAGTAAATGCGATTTGTTTGCACGAAACAAGTATGGGACAAAGTCAATTTAAGATTGCAACAACATTTTTTAAAACAGGACAAACAAAATATGTATTGCATCTTATATTTAATAGACATGGACACAGAGTGACACCTAATCAAATATTCACCCAAGTACATGCTATGTTATCAACTGAAACGCGACAGCATGTGAAAGAAACACATTATTGTTCCATAAACTGGTTATTTACATGTCAGATGATCACAAACCAAGTTCCTAAATCGTTAATCATAAGTAGTAAATAAGCTTAAACATGAACACCGATGTACTGTTATACCAAGTACTTATTAAGATTTATAAAAGATGAAAGTGATGTGGAACCAAGATAACTGTATGCAGACAACTGTAACAGTGATGGTTTATTTAATGAAAGATTAAAGCGTATGATAAGTAGACTTAATTAGTGATGACATGCATAACAATTAAATTTAAATAAATAAATATACTAGTAAGAATACATGGCATACACCGTTTCCAGCAAAGCTCCCCTATAGCTTGAAGACCAGAAAGAAAGTTAAGTTGTCGATTGTACCCTAATCGATTGCTGTTATGAACTGAACGATATTGAAGTTTAGATCGTCAAACAATAACAAATACGGACCTACATTTACGTCAATAGGCAAGTTCAGTCAAACCATGAGGACAATGACGAATCTATCACGTGCTCAGATGAACTGAGCAGTTACGAAAACGTGTCTATAAATAGCGTATCACTATGTGAATGCTTATATTTTTGCAAAAGGTTATGGCATGCTAATCTTAAGCGGTTTGAGGTATTGCGTAGGGCAACTGCAAATTAGTTTTTCCCCGAACCTGTTTCTTTCGCACTCACATAGATGCATGGAAAAAGTTACTTTGTACATTTACATTTTACAACTGTAATTATGTAAATGTATGTTTTATCACATTGGCGGGTTTGTCTTTTGTCGTTATTACAAATGAATCATATAGAGTTTTGTCTCATTGCTTAATAGAATAAAACGAATTGTTTAATATATATATCAAACAAATATTGCGACATCCATACCTCGTTAGTTGATATATCATGTCAAATAACGTAACAGGAGATTAGTTTCTCAGCAGGGAAATGTTCATGATGTTTATGTTAGTAAAAATAGAATAATGACCCGTCAGTATGTAGATGCTGACAATCCATCATGTGGAAGATTGAATGTAGTATTTCTCCAGCAGCGTTTGTGATCCTGGCATCTCATATAACTCAATATCGACGATCGTGACATGGAGAATAAACCGCATTCGTACAGGAAAAAAAGGTCATGTTGCGTAATTAACATGCAGTACTTAATAAAACAATTACAGTGAAACTCACATATAGCGAACTCGTCTATAGCGAAAACTCGGTTATAGCGTAAGAAAAATCCATGACTCCTTCCCTTCTTTGGCTAAATTGCCATAAACCGACAATGTTTGGCACCGTTTACAACCACCCATGTCCAGGTCATCCATATGAAATAACTCTCCGACAGGACCAGTAACTCCACATGTACCTTCTCTAGGCAAAGTTCACAACTGGTTCAAACACTTCTAATCAATTTGTTGGACGTCTTGCATATGTAATCAACCAATAATTAATCAATATTTTATCTTTTTACTAAGAACAACGATTCTGAAAAATAGGATTTTACCAATTTGTGTTCCGTTACTTTTTAGCCGCACTATACACACACGTGTTGTTCAATTGCATCGATAGCACTGTATGAAAATAATGTTATAGTTGCATTGTTCATGGAATAAAATGTCATCAAGTAAATACAGTTTGCTTGCCCAATGATACAAATATTTGAAAAGTGTTGACAAAACCCCCAGTGTTGCGTTTCTAGATGTACTCAGTATAATATACTGACTGTTGAGGACATCTGATTGAACGAAAATGGTATGCAACCGACATAACCACCCTGTATGTGGATGGTGTCATGTATGATAAAGGTAATAGTTTACTATAAGACAGTCATCAGCATGGTGTAGCTTGGCCAATTTAACATTAGACTGACCTTTTGATTAGCATAATTTAACAGTCGATACATTTCCTACGTTTTCAACACCGAGTGTATGTTTTCATAATCGGGAAGTATCCCGAAGACACTTGAGATGTAATACAAACACTAATTTGAAATATCGATATCGCACGATTTGCTTGCTGAAATTGATATATTCAGAGTAAGAACCTTTTATCACATAAATCACGATGTGGGAGTGTCATAAAGCCCATTACATAAAACGATATTAAATCGCTCGATAATATCATAAGTATGCAAATGAGGGGGCTAATCACAATTTTTATGTATTCATACGCGCTGTCAAAAAAACCCAACAAACATGGCGGACCGTGGTCTAATCGTCGGCGACGAAGTTCAAATTGACGGGAAGGGTAGCGGTACCATAAACGAGAGAGTGGAGAGAGGTTTTGGGACTTTTTATATGGTTAAATTAAGCAATACCGAATTTGAATTCGAAATAGAATCCGAGAGACTGAAACTAATTACACCACTGCCTACAACAACAGAGCAGACGAACAATTCGATCCAGGCGAATACGACACGATTCCAACACGTAGCCACGGAAAATATAACATCATTTATTGAAGAACAATCTAATAGAATCACCCTAAGCAAGACTTTGTATGATCTAAAGCTATTAAAGTCATTTTTCGAAGAGTCCGTCATTGTTGAAACAAGAAGTTTCTATGAAATACCAATCAATGAGCTATCGCCTCTTCTGAGTCGCTTCTTCATGAGTGTTAAAAAGGCTAATGGCGAAGATTACGAACCCTCAAGTCTGAGAGGAATGCTTTCCAGTTTCGACCGCCAACTACGCAGGTAAAAACTGAAAGTGTACTTTGCATCACGCCACCAAGTCCCCTCATCCACTAAAATAAAAAAAATGACTCAAATTTATTAAAATTATAGAATCTTTATTCCAACTCACAGGCAGCACTTGATCGCTAATTAGCTGACGTCTTAACATGAAGAGTACAGTAATTAAAACGTACAGCCAATAAACACTATAAAATAACTTACTTTGACATGTTAATTGTTTCAGGCATAATTATGGAGAGTATATTGCTACTGGACCAGGATTTTCCCAAGTGAGAGAAGTGCTAAAGAGTAAACAGAAGCAATTGAAGCGAGATGGGAAAGGCAACAAGCCACACAAAAGTGAGGCCATCTCTGACGATGAAATCGCTGCCATGTGGGACTCAAATCAAATGGGTGCAAGTACACCGGACAGTATTTTACAAACTTTGTGGTTCTATAATACTGTCCACTTTGGACTGAGGGGATGTGCCGAACACCGTGCCAATGCGTTGGGGTGATATAACCCTTAAACAGGATCATGATCAAGAGTATCTTGAATTTACTGAACGTCAAACCAACACAAGAACGGGTAAAAACCCAAGAGATGTTCGTCCAGTAAAGCCTAAGATTTGGTCTAATATTAACCCCAATAAATGGCCTAGGGGTGTAACGGTACGCTCACCTCACGATATGATACGTTCCGTCAATTTTTCTAACGGTTCGGTATATTTCGGTATGATACATTATTTTCTAACAGCTGATTAAATTCTTCAATTTTTAAGTAATAATGAATTTGTTGCTTCTATAACAGCAATTATTATGTGCCTATCAACTATTTTAAGTGAATGAGACAATATGAAGCATATCTAAATACAATTAAAACGAGTGATACACGGTAATTATACATAATCAGAAGGCTGTCAGGAGTTTTCGTTGTCTGAATATTATTTTGCTCATTAAAAAGCTTATACCGAACCGTACCGAAATTTAGAAGTCTTGTACCGTGAACCGTGTGGGAGTGAGATCCGCGGTATTTCGTATACCGCGGTCTACCGTTACAGCTCCAATAAATGCCCAATTGAAATTGATAAAATTTATGCCAAAAAACGACCAAGTGGTTACTCTGAGCCAACTCAGCCATATTACATTAGTACTACAACAAAAGCCTTACATTCTCAAGACGAGACCTGGTTTAAGCGAAATCCTGTAGGAATAAACAAACTCCAAACTATGATGACGCGCATGGTGCAGGGTTCCGGAATATCATTCACCAAGAACTTATCTAACCACAGTGCCCGTAAATACCTTGTCCAAAAGCTAAACAACAGCAATGTACCTGCCAATCATAGTATGCAGATTTCGGGACACAGAAACATATCTTCAATCAATAACTATAGTCACATTAACGACAATCAACACAAGCAAATATAAAAAATTCTGCACTCATCCAATGTTAATGTCCTTGTAACTCAAACTGCAAATAGGCCTACTGAGGCTTCACTGTCAGTGTCACATCACCAAAACTACACGCCTTACAATAACACGGCATATGCTCAGTCTCAAAATAACACACTGTCCATGAATTCCAACTCCAATTTAAATCTGACGGGTGGATTCCAAAGTATTTGTGCCGGTCCGATCCATGGTGGCACTTTCAATGTCTACATAAATAATACTTCACCAACTTATCCACCAAGGAAACGAGTTAGACGGTCACTCATTGAAAGCGACAGCGATTCGCAGTAAACATGACTTTTTTGTGTCGAAACATTTTCTACACATATGTCGCACGCGCTATGATGAATTCTTGTCTGTGACGTCATGAGTTAGACCTAAATACTTGTTGATATTGTTAATATATCGTTCTGATTTTATTTGTCAGTTACATGAAATGTTAAATTGACGCAATATTGTAGAAATATATGATTATAGTAGTAATACTTTTATGCAAATAAAATAAATGTAGATTACCGTTTTGCACTATTTTTTATTTGCTCATTACTTTAACCGCATAACTCACTGACCGTATTTCTCTCTTAAAGGGGAAGTCTGTCTACTCGTAACATATTTACGCAGCTTGTTTTATTTATGTGATAAAAAGAATCTTACATTCGTGTCGTTCCATATTAAATTTATCAAACTCGTTGGATAAAAGTTATAAAATACTCGGCAGAGCCTCGTATTTTATCATTTTTATCCAACTCGTTTAATAAATTCAATATGAAAAGTCACTCATGTAAGATCCTCTATGTAATACACTCAACCGCTTCAAAAACGCACCACATATGAAATATCGGTTTTAGTGATGAAAACGTCAATCTATGGTTATTTATTTTCGGATTAATTATCTTCATTCTATACACAACGAGTTGTGTGATTTTCATGCCATTATTACGAGTATAAAATAAATTAGATAACACAGTGACCCATGAAAGTGAAAGTTACATTTCAAAAGCAATTATAAGCGCCCGCTACATTGATCCTCCTAAAGAATAACATTAATTAAGTAATAGGTTAGAATTATGTTAAATGGGATGTTTCTAACCATCCAAGCAAAGCGTAACTTGAATTATACGTGTGATGTAGCTTTGGCTGTCTGGCTAATACCATACGACCGAGTGCGGTCCAGATATGCGCATTATGTGAACCTAAGATGGATTCAAACCTTATTCAAACTTGAAGTCTTGGTTATGAGCATTTCCCGTGGTGCTTATATAGCACCTCAAATCAACACTTTGAAGGAGTTTGAAAACAAAAAGTTGGGACATTCGGCGCCAAACGGGAGAAAACTCGTTAAAAAGAGTTCTAAAATGATTTTTATTGACTATTATGAAAAGAATAAATGCAATAATGTACTTTTGGCTTGGTTATTGACACCGGACATTCTTTTGACACTGTGTGCAGCCAATTACAGTGGCACAACCTGTGTCCTGTAAACTATTAATTTTAGCAAAAAATGTTTTTCTTTTCAATAGTGGTGCGTTTTTAAAGCGATTGAGTGTATATTCTTGCATAAAGATTAGGCTCAAGTCATAATAGCCAAGCTATGCGTAAGTAGCGCCCAATATTCCATTATCGTACGTATTATTTATGATTCAGACGTGATACAAACAACATTTTCAACCAAATATATGAATGTTAACTT
This sequence comes from Spisula subtruncata, assembly GCA_963678985.1. Classification (NCBI taxonomy): domain Eukaryota; kingdom Metazoa; phylum Mollusca; class Bivalvia; order Venerida; family Mactridae; genus Spisula; species Spisula subtruncata. The sequence goes on along the minus strand of OY787663.1, from coordinate 28,946,218 downwards.
TGAATTACGATATGTCCAGTAAGTATTAATGCTTGGCAAACTGTGGGCGAACCACTTTGCTCGTAGTTTAGCACTGTAAAGCATAATGTATATCAAACCACACTCAATCACGATATATGTCTCAATGCAATATAATATTACCATGTGTGTGTCCATTAAACGTACACGCATTTTGATCTTATGTCAGGTTTATTTGCACAAGTCACGTGACGTCTAGAAGGGTGTATAAATATCAAACACACTAAGCTTCTCTAGTATACGTGTCCTTATTTGACCCTGGATCGCATTGAGTACATTATGCAATTACATTATCGCAAGCAAGGGAGCGGCATCGAAACCACACAGTTTGTCAAAATACTATTGCAATGTCACTGATTATTTTTCAGACAAATTTGATTCTCTTGCTACCGTAATGTGTAGACTGTATCGCAACTAGTAAGTTACTAATCCCATTTTTTCCAGGGATGCTAATAACACTAGACGGGAATGGAAACACATTTACTCACAATTATACTATATTTGAATCTCAACAGAAATCGAAATGTTAGTCTCTCCGCCATTAGAAAATTGTCCTCAATCGACCAAACACCTGGATGTCAGAAGTTACACGGTGTTTATATTTTCGCAAGCAGGTTATGACGTGCAAATCTTTAGCAGTTTGATGTCTTACGTAGGGCAACTTCTAATTAGTTTTTTCATGAACGAGTTTTAATCGCACTCACGAAAATACATGGAAAAAGTCGCATTGTACATTAATTTTGTACTTTACAACTATACTAGTACATCTAGAAACGCAACGTTTTCATCCTTCATTTTTCTTACTACTATTGGACATACATTTTTAAATTTTGTGTAATAATACTTGTTCCGCAGAGGTTTATATAATACTGTTAGTTTGCTGGGCCCATAATATATGTCACTATAAATCCGATATAATTTTATATATTTATTTTCACTATAACTATACAAGTTGCATATATGTCTATATAAACTATTTATTCCAACTTTTTATTTCTATTAACGATTAACTATTAATGTATATATTTTCGATGTGGTTCGTTTGTCTGTCTATACTATACTGACTGATTAACTGTAAACTCACTCTATCAAGGATGGAAGTGTTGAGTTACATACATGTATAAATAAACATAAACAAATAGAGAAGAAGCGATTATCTCCCGTACATTTCCCCCCTCTTTGGAAAAACATAGTTTTTACAATGAACAATTTTTAATGATAAGTCTATGACGTTGTTCATTTATCAAGTCTATTTTCAGCATTTTCCGCATTGTCTCTTGATCACTATAATTGTCGATAACAGTTCTATGATTTTGAATACAGTCAATTTATTTCGTACTATTCTGTGTTTGTCTCAAAAGTCGATGTCCGATTGATATAACATTGTTTATACGAATAAAGAAAACAAAATGTCAATATTGCGAATACATAATAAGATATAATAAACACCTCACTTCATATCTATGATTGTTGTTTTCTCTTTTTTTTTGACTAAGAACACTACTATTTACAGATTGGGGATTATTATGCCCCTTAACACTATGCTTCTTTAAACAAACTTATTATTTACTGGAATTTACACTTGTGGTACAGCACAGTGCTCAAGGAAGCACAATCTTGAGATTGGTCGTTTCATCACGTTGGACCCGACTCTCACGTTTACCACTCTCACATGACCATCTTTACCAGGGAATATTTCCGTTACTCTGCCAAGAGGCCATTGTCCTCTTGGTGATCCCGGGTCGATTACGATGACGACATCACCTGGTTTGAAGTCCCGTTGCGTTTTGAACCATTTCTTTCTTGCACTGAGTGTAGGCAAGAACTCTTGCATCCAACGACGCCAAACATGTTTTACTAGTTCTTGTACGTACCTCCATCGTTTTCTTGGATCAAATGGAGTGGAATCTATTGCATTTGGAGCGAATTGTCCACCAAGCTGTCCATGGAGAAAGTGATTTGGTGTTAGCACTACGTCATCATTTGGGCTTGATGATTGGTACGTCAATGGTCTACTATTCAAAAGTCCTTCAGCGCCAACAAATGCAGTCGAAAGTTCTTCATCCGTGACGTCTGCATTGCCGAGTATTTTATATATTGCACGTTTTGCAGATTTAATCATTGCTTCGTGTACCCCGCCGAAATGTGGAGCACTAGGAGGATTGAACTCCCACTGAATTTTCTTGTCCGACGTTTGTCTCTGTATTTGATCAGTATCTAGTTCATTCACAAGTTCTTTCAATTCTCGATCTGCGCCTACGAAATTTGTCCCGTTGTCCGAGTTCATTTTTACAGGTACACCTCGTCGACATGTGAAACGATAGAACGAAGAATGAACTTGTGTCAAGTGCATACGCCATTTCCAAATGTACTGCTCGACTAGCTAAACACGTAAATAAACACAAGTATCTCGTTTCACAACGTTTACCACGACCCTGTTTCGTAATATATGGACCTGCATAGTCCACAGCTGTATGCGCGAAAGCTCTCATTGGCATGTCTAAACGAATGTCTGGTAACGGTGCCATTATTTGTGTTGCCGATTTTATCTTATTGCGTTTGCAGTAACTACATTCTCTTTCCCATTCCCGAATTTCTTCGCGAGCTGCCTCAATCCAATATCTTGTTGACAATGATGACATAACTTGATTCGTACCACCATGATTATTTCGCTCATGATGATGTTTCACTATCAACTTTGTAATTCGATGCTTCCGTGGCAAGATAATTGGGAATCTTGCATCATACGACAGATATTTTGCAAATTTCAGTCTAGTGTCACAACGTAATAATCCGTCATCATCTAGTTTAGGATTAAGTTGAATCAGTTTGCTCTGTCTTGGTAGTTGGACTTTCGTTGTAATGCACTTAAACTCATTAGGAAATCCCTCATGTTGTGCTTTTCTCAATAACACTATTTCAGCGTCATTCATCTCGTCTGCTTTTAGTTCACCTTGTTGAAGCTTGTTACTAGTGCTCGAAATGTTCGATACGAAACGCAGTATCCATGCTAACATACGAACCATTTTGTGCCAGCTGGAATATTTTACAGGATCTATTACGTCCTGATTTACATCTGTAACAATAAGAAATGTATTCATATTGTTCTGTACTAGCTTTTGTCTTCGTATTTCCGATTCACCTTCTTTTTGCTGTTCGATATCATTCTTAGGCCAGTTGTCTGGTGTACTCCTAAGAAATAGTGGTCCTGTCCACCACAAGTCACAGTTTACTAAATCTCTAGCCGACATTCCTTGAGACGCTATATCGGCTGGATTCTGTTTTGACGGCACGTGTCTCCACTGATTAGGTATGCTCTTGTCGTGGATTTCACTTACTCGATTTGCTACAAAAGGTTTGAATAAACGGCTTTCTCTGTGAATCCACCATAGAACATTCATGCTGTCCGACCAGTAGACAACGTCACGCATTTGTATTTGAAGTGTACGAATAACATTGTACGCTAATCGTACTCCCAGTACTGCGGCCATTAGTTCCAAACGCGGGATACTTGTTGCTTTCAATGGTGCAACCTTCGTTTTCGAACACACGAAACGAACATCGATGCTTGTATCTTTCATTTCATGTCTAACGAATATTGTCACAGCATATGCGAGTTCTGAAGCATCAACAAACACGTGTACTACTGACGATTGTACGTCTTCACTGAAATTCAACGATCTTCCAACTTTAATATCATTCAGCTCAGACAAACCATGAAACCATTGTCCGATTTCATTTCTCAAGTGTTCATTTATTGTATCATCCCAATCGTAACCATCACACCATAATTTCTGAATGAGTATTTTGCCTTGTACTATAAATGGCGACAACAGTCCTAATGGGTCGAATAGTCTAGCTATAACACGTAACACAAATCGCTTTATGCACTTTTCACTATATACCTCAGTGTTTGATTTGAAAGTAAACTTATCCGCGTCTGCTTGCCATAAAATGCCTAGTGTTTTCTTTGTTGGTAACGATCCAGATTCTAAGTCTATTTCAGTTGCGCGATCTTCTTCTGGTACCGATTGAAGAACTTTTGTCGAATTGGATAACCACTTTTTTGCAAACATACCCGCCTTCTTCCATAGAGCTGACAATTCATGGTACATCTGTATGCCTATATCATCAGTCAATACTGAATTCATGCTGTCGTCCATGTAGAACTGTCTCTGCGGCTAGTGGATAGTCAGCCTGATATCTTTCTGCATTCTTTCTCGAAACTAACATTGCTAGAAACGGCGAAGCATTTACACCGAATACGACACGATTGAACTCATATACATCAGGCAAATTAGTTCCCGAGTTCCAAAGGAAACTATGATACGGTCGATCTTCTGGTTTCAATCCAATTTGTAGGTACATTTCACTGATGTCACATACTATTGCAACTGGATGTTTTCTAAAGCGGAGAAGAACGTCGATAAGCTCATTTTGTAGTTTGGGACCCTCGCTGATGCAGTCATTTAGACTTACATTTTCACATTTTGCTGATGCGTCGAAAACTATGCGAACTTTTGTCGTATCTTTATCTAATCGAACAACGGGAAAGTGAGGCAAATACAACCTTTGGGCTTTTTCTTTTTCTTCGATGTTCACTTTTGTAATGTAACCTTTTTCTTCGTATTTCTGTATTGTTTCGTTGTAAACGGCTTTTATGGATGGCATTTTGCTTAGCTTCTTTTCTGTGTTTTCTAACCTACTTTTTGCCATGTTGTAGCTATTCTTGGACGGCTTAGTTATCCATGGAATTCCTACCTCGTATCGACCATTTTTATATGTCATCGATGCCTCTGTTTCTACCAGAACTTGTTTGTCTTTTGGAGCTATTAACGAGTCTTGCGACGTCTCTGTTGGTACATTTTCTATCTCCCAGAAGTTCTTTAACATGTTGCCAAGATCGTCGTTTACAAAGTATGTCATGTATGAGTTTTCGCCCTTGGAATCAAAAGGTTTTCCTATACATGTCCATCCAAGAGGACCTAACCTTGCAAACGGCTCTCCGACACGCCCGTAGACTTCTTTAATTGACCTATGCATCTCTGGATGGTCAAGTCCGATCAATACATCAACAATCTTACGAGATGAACTAACTGCAGGGAACTCAATATTTCTAAGATGTGGAAATTGGTTCGATTGGTTACTCCAATCTATAACTTCCATGTTTCCGGTGACCCGATTGGTAGTGAATGCGTTAAGTTCGAATGACGTACTTTTGTTTACACTTTGAACGTCGAATGTAACCGGCATTGTATTAAATGTATTGACTTGTCCGTCAAGTACATTAACCATTACTTCCTTCATTTCTCCTCTCAGCCCGAGCTCGCTTGCAATGTCTGCGTTGATGTATGTTTTAGTGCTGCCATCGTCCAGCATAGCATTTACTCGAACACTTTTACCATTTGCTTTAAGTATCACTGGAACTGTTCTGAGTGCTATATAGGCACTAGTCGTTACATGACTCGTTATGTTATCTGGTTGATACGGTGCGGCCCTTGTGTTTAAGCTTCCCGTCTCTGCTTTTTGGCCGACGTGTAAAAGTCTGTCGTGCGATTTCTGACAGCCATTGACTCCACATTTTCGGAAGTTCTTGCAATCATTACCTCTATGGTTGTCCTTTAAACAACGAAAACACAACTTTAACTCCTTTGCTTGTGTCCATCGATCATAAACAGACATTCCTTTGAACTTTTCACAGTTCCACGGACCGTGACTGCCTGAACACATTTTGCAAATTCTCGATGGCTTGCCTTGTTCTGTTGTGTAAAATGAACGATTGTTTCCCTGCTTGGTCTGCTTCGATGTCCCTGATGCTCCGATACCGTGTTTTGTTTCCTGAGCTATGATATGGTATTCGGCTTCTTGAATTACGTAATCTCGCAGTACTTCGACTGACTCTATTTTGCCATTTTCGACGATCCAACGATGATTACTTGTCAGCATTTGTTCCGGTAACTTCTTTTGTAATGCTAGATACATCATTCCTGTACCGAGTTCCGAATCTAAGCCTGCCTCTTTGATATTTATAACAGCTATGTCTAGCAAATCGGCAAAACTGTCCAAATTCTTAGCGTTCTTTTGGTTCATTGGCGGAAACCTTTCGATGTCTTCCATATATTTTCCTACTCTTCTACGCTCGCCACCATATTTTCTATCTAAACGTTGTTTGGCTGCATCATAAGCAGTACCCGAATGGCCTAAATCTTCTATAGCTTTAAGTGCGCTGCCTTTCAAATATTGCCGAAGCTGTAACAACTTGTATGGTTTTGTAGCTGGGGCGCTGTCCACACAAGCCATGAAAGCGCTCTTCCATGTTTCATAATTTTTAGTTTCCCCATCGAACGTAGGTATGGAAACCCGCTGTAACTGCTTCCATAGGTCCTTGCCAAGGTCAGCTTTTTCGCTATCATTATTTTCGCTTCTGACATCGCTTTGCAATTCATGATATTGCTTCATAACCTTTTCGTATTCTTTTTCTATTACCTCAACTTCTGATAACGTGGTTAGCATTTCATTCGTTTTTTCTTGCTCCGTATATTCTTTACACACATTTTCTATAGATTGCACACCCTCGTCCATTACGATTTCTAGTTTTTCGATTAGTTCTACTAAAAGTTCATCATTTTCTTCTTCATCGTTTATTGCATTCAAAACTTTATTTTTTGTTCGTGTAAACGCGGCCTTACATCGTGACTTTTTCATTTTTAACTCAACTATTCTAGCACCAGCTTCATGTTCTTTCTTAGTTTGGTCTGTCATTTTTAATTATAATGGATGTACTCTATAACGTATGATAATTGTGTCCAAAATATAATTGTACAAGTCCATGTACAATAATGCACGAAACTAATGTTGGTCAATTCTAATGGCAATTAACTGCTTCCCTACTTTCTTTTCAATTAAGTACTTAAGTACCAAAATAAACATAAACCACTTGGTACAGAGTGTTGTTTTCATAAACTGCTCTTATCTATGTTCATTATAAACAATTGCTTGGTAATTGCTGTCCAGTGTTTCAGCTGCAGATAACACTTAACTTTATCTCTGTGAATGCGAGAGTTTTACTCCAAGTGAGAGCAACTTATACTACACTGTTCAGGTAGAATAAATCCAGGTTAAAACTTAGAATTATTTTTAAACTTCTCTGCAGCAGAATGCACTTTTATAGAAAATCCTTCTATTGTCACTGGTAGAAAGTAATTCTTGAATTAGTATTTTCTTGTCTATGAATCCGAATTTTAATAAAACCTCGCTCTGCTACCACAATGTTCCGCAGAGGTTTATATAATACTGTTAGTTTGCTGGGCCCATAATATATGTCACTATAAATCCGATATAATTTTATATATTTATTTTCACTATAACTATACAAGTTGCATATATGTCTATATAAACTATTTATTCCAACTTTTTATTTCTATTAACGATTAACTATTAATGTATATATTTTCGATGTGGTTCGTTTGTCTGTCTATACTATACTGACTGATTAACTGTAAACTCACTCTATCAAGGATGGAAGTGTTGAGTTACATACATGTATAAATAAACATAAACAAATAGAGAAGAAGCGATTATCTCCCGTACAATACTGTATAATCGCGTAAACACTCGGCTATTGTCAAATTTTTATCGATCCGGTTTCGTAAATCTCGTACGTCAAGAAAATCACAAAACGCACGAATTCCATGTGCACAATTTACGCATGATAAAGTTTGGTGTAAATTGCATCCAATCCTTTGTAAGGTTTGCTAATAGAAAGAAAATCACAAAAGTAAAGTTCTAGGCTGCGGAATAAAAACGCCAGGACAGTCCGAACATGCGCGAAATTAGGCGATTCAGATGCCAATGACGGCGAATTCAAATGGGATTGCACGAGTGTTGAATTGTCATGCACCTACAATGTCTCATCTAGATACACACTTCCAGCACCCTGTGACCGTTAACAACCACCTATGCCCAGGTAACCCATGTGAAACAATTCTCCGACAGGACCAGTAACTCCGCATAACCATTACATGCAAAGTTCTCATCTGATTCATACACTGCTAAAGAACTTGTTGGACGTCATGCGTATGCAATCAATCAATAATTGGTCAATATTTGACTTATTCACATAGAAAAACGATTCTGAAGTAACGTCTCCTGGGCACCACAACCGAACATCGTCTCCGGGGCAACATAACCACATGTTCACAAGTGTGTCAGAATACAAACCTTAGTTATGTGGTTAATAAACATGTATGTTAAGAACTCGCACACGGAAAGCAGCATTAAATGCAAAAAAGAAACGAGGAACAAAAATCACACAAACACAGAAGAAAAGACCAGATTGTGACAAATTCAAATCACATGGACAACCGCAGAAACGAACAAGACAATTAGACCATTCACCCAACAAGATATCATGTCAGCATCAAGAACGATTCAGAAGAAGACCAATCCCTAACATCAACATCCATCAGAAACAATATAACATTACTTAATGATTCAGATTGCAAATCTTGGTCATGAGTTTTATGTGTGTTTTGCCATTTACTATTTTCTAAAAATTAGTAAATGGTTGGTGGAAACGTGATTTTGTAAGGATTCCTACGATTTTCGACTCGCTTAGATTTCTCGGAGTCGAACTCCGCCAGGTAAAATACATATACACTTGGAGACTTTTCTAACGCAACACTTTTACAACTCAAATATCTCAGTTATGAGTAAAGATATTGATTTGAAATTACACATGTGGTTATTTGACTACATTCTGTGCAAACTTTTGATAAAATCATTCATCCGTGACGATAGGACACGTGGTGTAATTATGGTTTCATTTTTAGCACGAGGAAATCGAGAAACGCGATATGATTCAAATTTTATTTCAATTTCATCATTCTAGATGGGATCTTACACCAAGAAAACATAAAATTAATGAAGAAACAGCATGGCTCGTATGTATGAATATTCACGAGCGCAACCGCGCAATTGGCATGTCGCAGGCCGGTCAGTCATTAAGACGTGTAAGTTTATGCATTTTAATAATACTTTATAAACTATGAAGTTAAAATTCATATGAGTATATGCATCATAACTGTACTAGATAAACATGTAACTAATTAAGAACGTATGTACGTTTAATTTAGAAAGTTGAGCATCTTATGTTGTTTTTTAGGTAGCACGTGTCTTTGGCAGACATGTATCATCAATAGCCACCTTACGCTGCGTAAAATTGAAGCAGGCCCTTGTGCAAGAGTGGCAAAACATCCCTCAACGTTTCGTTCTAAACTACGTGGTTTCAATGAGGTATTAGCCACTCGAATTTGTGATACTCAGTGCCTTTTCACATTGTTAATATTTTACGTCGTACGATTTTGCGAATTTGACTTTTGCAGTGATGTTTTTTATTTGGTAAGGTTCATACTTTTTTGATGATCAATTTCTATCAAATAGACCTACTCCGGATCTCCACTAATCTGTAGGTACAAATAAAGTTTTACCGTTAAAATCCTTGTGACGCATGAATATTCATATCTGGACAATAGAGCTTGGGTCAGTTGTGTTTGCATATGAATACAAAACCAGTCTAACTAGGCCAACTTTGTTTGTACCTACATGTAAGTTAATGGAAAAACCACCTTGGTATCAACTATTTACAGGAAGTATTAGACGTGTGTTTAATTAATCTTAGTCCAAATTTCAACAAAATCCATTTACCAATAATGGAACTATATCGATTTGACTAGGTGTTGCGTTAGAAAAGTCTCCAAGTGTATTTACACTTGGTGTTTATTTTCCTTAATACCATTAGTTTACTCTTTAAGTCTTAATATAATAATCAAAAAAATCATATTTGATTAACTGGTATGGTGTAACAAAGCGTAGAAGCAGTTTAGTCTTTTCTATGTTGTGTGATACTAGCATGTTGTGTGATTTTCGTGTTCTGCTGTTTACACAGAGAGACTTGCAAAACGTTCCACTTCTAAAACCAAACTGAGTTAACCATTTTGATCTTGATTAATAAGTTTGAAACAGTTAAGGCTATCATGTTTGCTACAAAATATTACGAAATTATACTAAGCTGGCTACGCTTGAGATATTTTGGTCTTTTTTTTGCACGTAATTCACACACTTATGCATGAACCTAGATACCTATTTATTTGTACCATGTAGATCGGCATACATGAAAAACACGAAAGGTTACACAAAAATATGTCGGTTAGAATGTCGCGCTTGCCCAAACAAGAAGACCCAGATGTGCTTGGCATACTCAGAGCCTGATGTAGATGATCGGACATCGTAGATCAGCAACATAGCACCCGTACACAATTCATCGTCTTCGTGAACGATTTCACGTCACAGGCTGTGCGAACAATCGTCCTCAACCTGGACAGACACAAATAATAACGCCTCGGCAAGTTGCCAACAGTCACCAAATACACAGACATATCCACTTCCGGTGCATCACCCAGAGTGCAAAATGAACCATTGGTATCCGATGACAAGTGTTTGACCATTTTTAAAACCATGTCTATATTTTAAAGCAATTAAAAAGATCCATCAAATTCAGAGAACTTTATAACATGTGTATTTCCGGCTTACCATACTCAAGCAATATCTATGAGAAGAATGGTGTGTAATGTTTGTTAACAGTGTCTTGGACAGCATAAGAGATATATTGTTGCCGATAGGTATAATGTAAACTGATCGTTTCTTTAAAGACTGGCATCCTTATGCAAACATGGGCAGTGTTTCATATTGAAGGTGTTGCTCTTTGGAACCGTAAATTTCAGTTACTAATTATAATTATGTTATGCAATTTTTAGACATGGTAGAAAATGTATTAATGTGTATTGATGTCAATTTTCATAAAAGGATACCTTTTTAATAATTTATAACTGTTGCTTTTTTAAAGTCTCTCACTGTATGTTAAGTGTCTGATTTGTTATTGTCTTCATGACAATATATGTATTTATGCCAACCATAAAGTTTTCACACCGAAGCATTGTAACTAACCTACACATGTATGTACATAGGTGGTGCTCTGTTTGATAATGAATGAAATATAACGAACTCAGTATTGAAATTTTGTCATTTATTTTTCACAACAAAATGACATATGTATTTGTAACATACAAATAAACCAATAAAACTAAAGTATCATTATTTGAAGAAACATCAAAGATGGTTAAAATACAAAATATTATGCCAAAACTAAAGTATCATTATTTGGAAAAAAACCCACATCAACGATGGATAAAATACAAACTCTTACACCAAAGATGGGTAAAATACAACATCAAAATGGATAAAATACAATACGAATAAACAAATTTAATGAAAATACCAAACTATGTCATAACACATGTATCCAAACAATATATATACATATTGAAATAAAAGATGTACAATGCTTAAGGGTGGGACGGTGGGTTTTCCTTTGTTTACTCAGAGCGTGAAAACCCAGAACGAGGCTCAACAGTGCGGGTTACCGCTAAAAGCCCGTTCTGTAATCTGTACGGTCAGAGCCGTAATTTTAATTTTTGAACATTATAAACCTATATTTGTCATAAATTTATTCATCAATATTTATGCCAACCTAAAAGTTTTCACAAAGAAGCATTGTAACTAACATACACATGTATGTACATAGGTGGTGCTCTGTTTGATAATGAATGAAATATAACGAACTCAGTATTGATTGAAATTTCTGTCATTTATTTTTCACAACTAAATGACATATGTATTTGTAACATACAAATAAACCAATAAAACTAAAGTGTCATTATTTGAAGAAACATCAAAGATGGTTAAAATACAAAATTATTCCACAGATTGGGTACATGTGCTGATCTAAAATGGACACAATCCCCCATCCACCACCTATGTACCAATACTCATAAAAAAATTATATTATTATTACTGTAACAAACAATGTCAATCAAATAAATATTAATACATAGCATGACAAATGCCAAGAATTTTAACTGTAATAGCATGATTTAAAACAAAATGCATCAGTCACAGAGTGAATAGCATTCTAACAGTATAATCTGAAAATACACTCTCTTTTGCTATAGTATAAATGACTAGCGCCTACCGAAAACAAAACATAGCATGTCTATTGTAGCAACATAACGTCTGATTTAAATCATACAAATATTTGTCCACTCATAAAAAGTCTCCAATGTATATATCCCCTAACTCATTTATGGCTGGACCTAGGATATAAAAAAACATTATCAAGATTAAGGAATGACCAGAATAGTTCATGTATAATGGTTAAAACAAACAAATAGAATAATTAAACATACTACACCCCCACCTTGCAACAAATACACACAGAGGTCCCTAACCACAGGTATGATTTGCCGGAGGCTAGAAAGTTATAAAATGTCAAAACTTCAAGACACGAATATATACACACGAAAACAATCCAATCTTTAGGCAGAGGTCCCTAACCCCATGCTATTGATCATACTTGTAACTTCAAATGTTAATGTTTATAAAAGAAATACCATTATGGGTATAAATAGACTTGCCTAAACGATGTACCACACAATAAACAACATGATTAGCACCAAGAGCAGAGGCCCCCAACCCCATGCTTACTAATCCCAACACTTACTGACCCTGCATGGTTAAACTACAATTTTAGCACTGGGATATGAATGTATTTTTTAAAGTATTTGATGACCATCTGCCCATCAGTTGAATTTTGCTTTTTGCTGTCTTCAATACCCATAGAGGCAGCTGTGGTTGCACCTCCTATTCTGAAACTATGGCCCTTATATCTCTCATTTAAGTAACCAGTCCAAGTGATAGACCACTGCAAGTATTTTGCAAAGAAAACCCTGCTTACTGGCATACCATCACAAAATCAAACAATGGAGCTTGTTTACTAATGTGCACATTTACGTACTCCAGGAGGCTGTGGGCTGGACACTGATCAATGTTGTGATTACAACAACCTACAAATAGGGTCTTTTCGGATTTACGATGCTTGAAATTGCTAAATCGTACCTCAACACCTTTCATTTTTCCTGAACTATGTTTGAAACTAATATCATTTCTTTTCAACACACTTTGTTCTTTCTGTGACTTAGATGTAAATTCACCAATTCTAAGGAGAGCATGAAAAGCAAGAAGGTACATAGCTTTGAGCATAACTCTCATAAATAATGAGTCTGAAACATATGGGAGTGATAAAACCAACTTTCTTAAAATTTCAGGAGTAATTGGCAGTCTGATGTCACTTGTGAATCTAACCATTTGATAACCTTTCAAACATTTCTTAACAATGAAACTATCTGTTGGGTCACGTATGTCTCTAATCTTATGTTCATAGCTGATAGCTGACATGTAAGTTGTAACAGGACTTGCAGCTAAATTCTTGGAAAACAATAAGCAACAAACAATACCATGGCATGAATTGACACAGGATAATGCAATTCTTGTTTAAGTGTTTCTTGGAAGAAGTTGAAAAAAAAAATGTCATTGTTATTCTGAAGAAGGCCTCGGCCGAAACGTGAATATAATAATAATTCTACAGAATACGTGTTGTTGTTGAACAAATTCCCAATTATTGGAAGAAGTTGCTAAGAAAAAGTCTCGCCCTAGTGCCACGTGATGATGCTGTTAATGCATTGTTAATAATGTCTTTCCCTACCCTCATTAAATGTGAAACTGATCTGTTGGGACTGTTATCCTCAATGGAAAGTCATTTAAGAACGCACTAAACCTGAATCTAGATAATTGGTCAGCAAAAATGTTACAAACTCCCTCAACATGCTGTGCTTGAAACATAATGTTAAACTGCATGCACTTATCAACTAATCTGCGAATAAGAGCCATCATTATTTTGTCCTTGGGAGTTTGTTTATTAATGACATGAACACCAGTCATATTATCGCAATGAAACATAATGCACTGATTACTGAAATCCTTGCCCCAGAATTCTACAGCTAAAACAATAGGAAAACGCTCTTTAATATTTATATGATAGCTTTCAAACTCTGAAGTCCACGAGTCTGCAAACCATCGACTACCAAAGTAACCTCCAAAACCAATGTTACTGGCGTCTGTGAACAAATGCAGTTGAATAGAATCAGTCCAAATATCTGACAAAAACAGTGATTTCCCATTGAATTGTTCAATAAAAACACCCCATGCTGCTTAATCAGCTATAGCCTCCTTATTTAGCCTACGTTTGTGGTGTGGTTTTTTTAAACCAACTGTAATGTCTATCAAACGTCTTATAAATGGCCTCCCAGGTGCAACAACTGAGCATGGAAATGATAGTAAACCTATGACTGACTGAAGTTCTTTTAATGTTAGACATTTGCGATGCTTTACCCCGCCTAACATGTGCCTTATTTTCTCTATTTTTTCAACTGGCAGGCGTTGTTCCATTGCCATCGAGTCTAATTCAATGCCTACGAATGACAAAGTTTGAGTCGGACTGACAATTTTTGAAGATTTAATTGATATCCTAATGTCTTTCATACATTTTAAGAAATTGTCTAAATCTGACTTAACCTTTCTTTGTGAAGGACCGGCAAAGAAAATATCATCTAATATATGGGCACAACCGGACACTTTCTACTTGTTTTCAGCTGTCCATTGAATAACACTACTTACTCTCAGAAAGCTTACATGAATAACTCATTCCCTTTGGCAAGCATTTGTCATAATAATATTGATTATCAAAATACATTCCTAGCAATTCATGATCAGTAGGACAAGATGGGCACAGTGCGAAATGCATCTTCAATGTCTGTTTAAGTAATCTAGCTGCATCGACGATGTTTTGGTATTATACAGAGCATTCGGCTTGTGAAATGCCATCATTTATGGAGTCATTTTCTAGAAACGAAAGATGATGTATTAACCTAAATTTTCCCTCTTCCTTTTTTGGAACTAAGCCCAATGGTGACACTTGTAATGCTGAAAATGGTGATGCATTAAACAGACCTACTATTCTGCCCAAATCCATTTCACTCTGAATTTTTTCTTTAAGCATAGACAGTATATGGCAGCCTTGAACGAGCTCAATCCACGGTGAGGCGTCGTGTAAAAGAGACGAGAATTTAACAAAGGCGTTGGCCCAAATTTTGCCCTTGATCTTGGAATCAATGCCCGGACTAAATGAGCGGGTGACGTCGCTACTCTGCACCATGGTGCCAATAGCCGATGGATTTTCATGAACCACATGGTTCATGTTTCCATAAAGTTCAAAGTTATCCTGACCACTAGTGGCACTACAAGATGGCTGGTCCTGTCCATGTATATCTGTCCTTTCTTGGTTTCTATCTTCCTTATTGATATCACATTGTCAGTTTTAGTCTCATCGACTACACTCTCTTGAGGTGGTTTTATTACCCCCATTGTTTGTAAGGTTTTAACCAAGCCTTCGGTGACCGCAGGTATAACTGTCCGCACAATTTCACCAATGTCAACTGGCGCCACCGGATTAGTGTTAACCAGGCTACTGCCCGTATCAGGAACCTCAACTACATTTGTCTTCCTGCGTTTACATGTACGTGGGGGTCTCTTAGTTGACATCTCTACAGGTGACTGGTCTTACGTTTCTGAGATAAAACCATTTTCATATTAAATTATATTCGTTGCCGGATTGATTAAAATCTTGTATATATACGAGGGTTGTACCAGAATTACGCAGACTTTTGTCATTCGTTCCATACCATTTATCATTCAAACAAATAATTCTGTGTGGAGTGCAAATAAAATTTACTGCGTAAGTACGTGGAATTTCAAAGCCGTATCTTATTTGGACCAACTTCTGCAGCTTACGGGGATAGATAGGGCTACGGTATGCGGGGCACGTCAACGGAACGTCACGACGTCGGCCGAACTTCCAGGATAAATGAAGCTCCTAACTGTATACATTGTAGCTATAAAGATGGGCACAACCGCACAAAACTTACGAATGTTTATTTAATACCTTAAATGTTATAAACGTTCCAATTTATTACCAGTAATGTCGCATATAACCCTTATAATAGAACGTCGATCCTGGTCGATGTAGTCCTAGAAAACGCTTGGAAACGTCGCATTCGCCGTTGGTTTTCGCCGTCGGTCCATGTCGTTTTATTCGGTCTCGACAATGATTGATGCGCTTGTTCTTGCGTTTTCCGAGGTTCACACAAAACTTCATGTTGAGGCCGATTTCCAGCGTATTTTGCAAACGTCATAGTTTCACTGGTGACGCGCAGCAGCTGTTGCTTGTTTTGTACCATAAATCAACAACGGTAACCTTTATGAAGTCGACATTTACGGCGTACGTTCCATGGTTATTGCGCGTGTATGTCACGAAGTCGCGTTAAAATTAGACTTGTTATCTGTGAGGTATAAGCAGTTACATAATGCCAAATTTTTTTCTAAAATTCGCTGTCCCGCCTATCCAACTATTGTTTACTTTGGCGACGGATTAAATGGCTTTTTATCATTCTGTTAGAAAATATTTTTACCGATTCTCTTGAAAACGGTTTGAAGTTTTTCTACGGCAAATTTGGCGATAAAGCATGCCCAAATAAAAAAATAATAACAAAAAGTCTACGTAATTCTGGTACACCCCTCGTATTTATATATACATATATCTATCTATATATTGCCTATGTCATGTAACCGTTACACAGATCTGACAATATAATGTATCAATTTTCTTGGAGAGTTAGTCAGTTCTGAACACCAGTGCAGACCAAAACCTGCATCTTACTGCAGTAAAAATATTCACGGACAAACTTAGCGTTTTAACAAACCTGCACACTTCTGCAGAAAAAATGGGCATTGATGTTTGTAATTCATACCAACCTGCATATTTATGTAGTAAAAATTTTCACTGACAGTCACATAATGACATATATGTAATTTATACCAAATCTGCATACTTCTGTGCACAATAAAAATTGGCACTGACAAATAATTTATATTAATACACTTGTTACTAAATATAGTAACAAAAATGAGCCAATTCCAGGCTGATTATGACCATCACGTGATTGATTATCGCCTATCGGCCCGGTCCGCAATCTCATAATCGTAATCGGCCCGTTGAACGGAAGCACGTTACGTTATCCAGGTTAACATGACGTCAAGTTGGAGTCATAATGACGTCACGTTGGAGCTAAAATATGACGTTACGTTACACAGAGGTACACTTCCTTTGACAATTGTGAGAAATATAAGATTTTCAGCATAAATGTACTTCAGATATCTACGAACTGAACTAAGCGTGAGTACCTGTTATTTTACTGAATTTTGGAATCGAACAATTGTATTAAAGACTTTAATACACTTCAGAGCCTGGCCGGAAGTTGATAATCGGCCTGGCATGAATAATTGTTCATTGTTGATTATTAATTTTCCTCTGTCGTGTATTAACCTCTTAATATATATCCTTCTTCCCCGTAAAGTACAGGGCCCACTCTGGGGCATTGACGCACTTGTGACTGTACAAAGGTTGTTGTGAAGCGTGATCAACGTGCAGACAAAACGATAAAATGAGGTGCAGATTAAAAACAACAGTGACGTCGACTAAGTCGGCTGGCAACCCTGGCTGAGACTTGAAAGTGTTCAAGGTCTGGGGGGATGATTCTGTCCGGTAGCTGGTTCCACAGACGAATACCAGATGGGAAGAAACTATGCCTGTAGATGTCTGGTCGGCAAAAAGGAAGCAGATATCTGGAAGAGTGGCACCGGATTGCAGATATGATGGGATGGAGGTAGACTACAGATGGGATGTCAACAAGCTCATAGGTGATGCGGTACATCATAACCAGCTTGGCATCCTGGCATCTAGTGAAGGCCATTGTAGTCTAGTTATCATTTCACTGGTGCTACTAGTTCTTCTGTAGTCGACATATACGAACCGGGCTGCTCGGCGTTGGACCGCTTCTAGCTTGTCGATGTTATTGCTAGTATGAGGGTCCCATATGGGTGAAGCATACTCCAGTATTGGCTTTACTAGTGTCTTGTAGCACTGTGCCTTGATCTCGGATGGACAGTATGTCACTTTTCTTCGTAGAAAGGCCAGACTATTGTTTGCTTTCTTTGTCGCTGAGTCAACGTGGCTGTTCCAAGACAGTTTCTCATTCAGTGTGACTCCCAAGTACCTTGGTCCTTGCGCCTTATGCAGATCTAGTTCTTTGAGTAACTTCACAATGCCTTCGGGTCGATGGTGAATATGTCCATGTTTGGTGCTGGTGGTGTATCAAAAGTTGGCAATGATGAATTGTTTTCTTTAGTGAGCACACTGCTAAATTTCTCGTTAAAATGGTGGGCCTTCGTTTTCGGGTCTGTGTGTCCTACATTTGTATTCCATTCTTCTTTAGCAGGGTTACTATAGCTTCTTCGGGTTTTTCTTCAGTGACGATGTCCCGTACGTAGCTGTTATGGGCGCGCTTGCATTCATCCTTCGTCTCTTTCTGTAGACCTATGTATCTCAGTGTGTCTTCAGTGTTTCTGGTGATCCTAGCTTTCTTGTATGCACGCTTTTTCCGTTAAACTATGCGCTTCACTTTCCTAATGATCCATGACTGATTGAATCTAGTGGAAGTCATCTTTGAACGGGATATGGTCTTCTATGACTTAACTACACATGTTTTTAAGATCAGTCCATAGTGTCTCAATGTCTGTGTTACTTGTATACTTGGTAGTATACTGCTGAGCAAATTCATTTATTGATGACCGCATGGCATCGTTATCAGCATTTTTACATAACTGGATTTTGCGTTGGGTAGAATCTTGCGAGTGGCTTTTGTCTGGATCTCAGCATATACAATGTCATGGTCGCTCACACCAGGTACTGCCTTAGTTTTGATAACAAGGTTTGGTCTATTTGTAACCAGTAAGTCTAGGGTGTTGTCGCCTCTGGTTGGAAAGCGCACAGTTTGTTCCGTGCCGATATCATATAAGAGGTTCAGAAAGTATTTGTTGATATCACTGTGATACTGGCTTGCTTTCATGCAACTTGTATCCCAGTCTATGTCTGGAAGGTTCATATCTCCAGCAATCCAGATGGTGACTTTTGGGTACTTTACGAAGATGTCATGGATTTCCTCCCGCATTTTGGCCATGCCGTCGACACTGCTTTTTGGAGGTCTGTAGACTGATACGGTAATCAGCTGTTGGTTGCCTGGACATGAGATGGAGGCTGCAGTGATTTCAGTACGGGTCTGAATCTGTAGTTCCAATGACGTCTTCCTTTGCAATGATGGTTACGCCCCCATATGGACTTGATGGCCTGTCTCTTCTAGCTAGTATATGGTATCCTGCAGGAACAACTTATCGCTCATAATTACCATTATGAAGAAAGGTCTCACAGCCCAGGATGAGATCAAGCTTGATTTCATCAATTAGAAGTCAGAATGGTAGACGCTTGACCCTGATTCATTGGAAGTTAACTGACATTACCCTCATGTTGTTCCTTTGTCGGTTGTTGTCTTTATCAGTTGTCTTTTTAGTGATGCGACTTGGTGTTGATGTTGTTTTTGGTGAGAAAATGGTTGAACTCATGGATTCGTTACTTTCACAAGTAGTTTCTACATGTAAATAAATGAATTCTTGTAAAATAGGAAATTGAACCAATGGTCGTTAATTGTTTTTGAGGAGTATATATACTGTGGCATATATGATATCATTACGCCTGTACGTGAGATGATAAACCATTGAAATACATGTTTGTGTTGAACTTGGTATATAAGCATGTTTTATGGTTTTCACTTGCAAAGTAACATTAATTATTCACTTAATCGAGAATTAGTCATCTCGTCACCAAACTATTTTAGAATAACACACTAATACAATCGTGATTTTGCTGGTTATACTAATTTTTCCTTCTGTTATGGGCGTCGGTAAGACATAAACATTTCCTATCCCTGTCTTCATTCATGATACACTATACGCGTTTATGCTCATATGAGAGCTCGCTTATACAATGACTGTATGTTAACTACATTATTATTCGTAAACCATAGAAAAACTAGAACTTGTGTGTTTTCCTGTTTATATTGGATTTAAGTCCATGCATGGACAATCTATAACCACTTTCATGTCATCAAATAGATTATTGGATTACACATACGCAAGTGACAATTCTGGAACAAACCAGGAATTCCCATCACAAAATTTCCGCCCTTTACTCCTGATAATTGTATTTAATAATCAGGTTCATAAGCACATTTAGTTTATAACAAGTGAAAAAAGTCATTAGGCGTGAATATGGGCACTGTCGCGGACTTTATGTTGAACGGTTCATTAGTAGAGTTCTCTAGTGCATAAAATCGCGGAATGCGACCTCGTTAACGATGTTGCTTTTTTCTTTATTGCATCGAAGATAATGGAACATTAAGGGTGGACACTTTAAGCACTAGATTAAGTTATAGTTAGACTCCATTGGTTTATACAAATGTAGGAATCCGTTGCAAAATAGCTTTAGCAACACTACATGTATATTGTAAACTGATGAAAATGTTTAAATAAAAAACTTTTGTAGATTGACTAGTTCAAATGAATTGTAATGCGATGAAACATCACATGTACATGATAAAATTGATTTTTTTTCTTCAAAAATTATGATGCTCCAAAATCTCAGAACGGGTCCAAGACGGGAACCATGGAACAGACAGAAATTGTGAAAATGTCAATTTCGTCAAAATGATTCGTGTTACAATTTTTCAACTGGAATCATAACAAACTTACATCTTTTGTCTAACCTTATGCAAAAATTCTTTTCGATAGTAGAACATTAAGAATTGATAAAATTATCCCAATTTTGATTAACAATTAAGTATTAACAATATCACAAACATCAGAACCAGAAATTCCAACTCTAACATTCATTCTTGCACTGAAAATTTGAGGCCACATTTCCCCAATAAGGAGACTTCTAGGTCTCACTGATATCTTTGATAAAGCTGATGTATCAGACGTTAATCATTTTTGTGAATGACATGTTGCGATAAGATTTTATCAGTTAACATACAATTTAAAGGAAGTTATTCCTGTGCACTTCCAATTATCTGATTAAAACTGATTGTTCAAGTCGATTTTGTGGTGTGTCCGGTCACCTTATGTTGGACGCAACATTTACACAATAATCCTAATAATATTGTTGGGCGAATGTTTCAAAAAAAAATCTCCTATATTTGACCTGTCTCTGCAAATACTGTAGTCGTATTTCACTTATGACTTTGGTTGTCTGCATCACTGAAAGTAAAACAATATTGTAGTCAATATTCAAGACCATAGACGCTTGAGAAGTGAGTCATGAATTCTTCTTGATATTGGTATTGAAGTAAATACATAGCAAATCAATCGAAATGGACATGGCAAAAATACAAAAAAATGTTATTTTTGTAATTGTATGAACAAATGTATTGCGGGCGAGGCAAAGTGATCAGTCAAAACTGAGTTTCAAACATTCTGGCGTGTTTATATTTTTCTTTATACAGTATCACATTTCTTTCAAATATCTTGTAGGAATTATTTGTATACCACACAATAGTGGACATATCTTAGCTAATCTAGTAATTATGTCAACTTAAGCACTCACGCAATATAGCAATATAGCAGGGAGTGTCATATAACGTCTAAGTGTTTCGGAAGCACTTGTACTTAATACGATCAAAGAGTTCCACAAGAAAATCAACGTCTGATTCACCCGGAAATTATGCAAATTCATACATTGTTGAGAGAACTTCCTCACGAATATGACGCCGAATCGAGCCTATCAGACATGCACTTACACCGAGAAAATGCAATTACTGTAAAGGACTCATACGGCTTATCGAATCTTCATCTATAACATAATAGCCATAGTTCGCACAAAGACATACTGGTCCCAGGGGAGAGCCTATATCTTATGTCTGACAGATTCGATTCATTACTGAAAATATGGAGACTAGCATTTGCTATTGCTAGAACATCATATTACAAGGGAAATATCAAAACCTTGATTAAAACTCGGACATAACATCTAAAGTTAACAATTAATGTTTGGAAGAAAGCGTATTATACAGTATTATTATATTGCTATTGGTAATGAGTACACCTTGTTTTCGAGCAAAACAACAACAACGTTTTCTTTTTTCCTGAAGCAAGTGCATTTCATATTAGTAAATACTATCAGTAAAGCTCTAAGTGTCACCAAACAAATTCGGACATGATTTATGACCGCGTAAAATACATGCATGTTCTGCCGCTACATTTTCTATTGTTGTGTCCTGTCCATATTTTAAGCAGAATTGGTAAGTACTGATTGATAATTAGTTCCAAAAATTAGCAATAAGGCAGGTTAAATAAAAATATAGAGAAGCCTTTAAAATACTCACGTGAACCGCCTCACAATAAACGAACATTCGTAGTAGTGAGATATATCTACAACTTTGATTCTCCAACAAAAATCCCTCTCTGATCATACACTATATCATCTATATATTACAAATTATCTGAATTATATATAGCATGTGATCACTGTGTTCCGGAGATTGCCTAATTTATTATTTATTACTGTACAGAAATATCTGGGCATAAATATGATGAACACTGTCGGAAGGTAACACACGTCAATATATCGAATCAGTAAAAGAGATAATACTAATCGGACAGGGAGGGGAAACAGCACTCCACAGAAACAGTGCATCACAAATAAGCATAAATATTATGCCATATGAACTATTTAAATGCAAAAAAATCGCACACGATGAATTCCAGATGCGTTTATTTAGATATTTAGAACCGACGTTTGAATTACTTCATTTGTACTTGCGACAGTGCATCAATTATTCCTGTTTAACAATTTAACCCAATTGATATTCCATTGCAATTCGCAAAATGCAGCGAAGTGAAAACATTATGAGGTGAAACATGACGATGTTGTTACCACATCAATTTGTGTCAATGATCATCGTTGAGTGTTCCAATAAAGTCAATGACATTTTTTGTATGTTGTATATAGAGCAATTGTGTCAGTATCTAGGCTTATTGTAATTTGTCAAGTACTATTTATGAAGAAATCTAGATCCTAAACTGCTTTACACGATATTTAAATTAAGCAATGCAAAATATTTCTTACTTAGCTATAAAACATTTGTGTTATTCTACATTTGTACTTAGTTCTGAAAATCCGGTTTGCTGCATCACCCAACGAATTTCAAGAGCAGTTAAAGCAAACAAACAATAACGAATAACGTTCACAGATACACAAATGTCATGTGGAATATTGTTATCCAATCAAATAAAAGCCAATGAACTCAAGATGCGTTTACTTAGATATCTAGAACTTTATTTAATGTTGGAATAACTTCCAGTAAGGATTGATACAGCCCATGAATGTTTTCGTTTGATATGTTAAAACACCGATTTGTGTCTATAGTTTTCGTTGCGTTTTCGAATTAAGTCATGTGAACGATTTGTATATGTTGTTTATAAAGCAACTCTGTCATTCTACGCTTAATGTACTTTGTTTAGTACTTCTACATTTTCTTAAGAAGTTTAAATTCCAAATGTTGTTGCATGTATGTTTCACGTCATGCAAACATGTTTTACTTTACGATTAAACATTTGCGTCATTCTACATTTGTACTGTGTTCAGATGAATACTATTTTCTCAGAATCATACATTCTCTTTATCTCTTTCAATGACCGGGAGAGATGATAAGGTTTTATCGGGATGGTTTTCCAGAATGATCGTAGTCGGCTAATATCTTTCTTGACACGGCCATGTTATTTCCGTGCGAATATAACTCATCGTCATCTACAAAGACATGTTAATCCCCCTGAATTCCACCTTGACTCAAACACACCAATAAAGACAAAGTTTTATAATATAATACCATCCGGTGGCATCCGGGGATTATACATAAATTTCATGTCAACTAAATCTACGAGAAAAAGAAGTACCAGCCAATATGATTGAGGATTAACTTAACGTCAATTTTGTTGACAATTGTGTAGGATGTACAGAGAATGCGGAAAATCTATCGGGACCGGAGAAGAAATTGTCGACAAAAACGTCAATATGGATTCGTTTAAAGGTTCTTGCCATATAATTGATAGTTTCTGGTTACTTCATTATAGCTTAAAGATACTGAACAGCCGCTGGTGAAAACATTCCAAATATACGTAGAGCAATTGTTTTTAAAGATAAACTGATGCCAGTTCAATGTAAATGCTAAATATTAGTGCTTGGTGCACCTAGAAATCCGACCCCTTCGATTCTAAAGTTATATGCCATACGTTTTATAAAAACGCGTGATTTTTGCTAAGGCTAACCGGTTAAAGTTATTCAGAAACTTTAACAAAGTACCACCCGATGACATTTTCTCAATCAAATCGACACAAGGACGTCAATACGGATTCTAAACACCCATACTCAAGACGAGATTAATACCAAAACAATACAACTTGTGTACGCATTTATATGATGAAATGACTATTCAGACTAAACTATAATGTAGTATTATCTTTATTACATTGTCCCTCATATTGCAAACGTCCAACATATTTACGAACACTCATGACTAAAGTGATTCAAGTTCGGCTAAAGGAGGTAGTTCGACGCTGATAATTCCAAACATATTAAATAATTATTAAACTGAAAGTTTGCGACAAAAACACAATTGTTACAGTAGAGTCTATTTGCTATTATTATGCACACATTTTAAATATAAAACTTACTGGTATTGTTTTTATTATTGCATTGGAATTTTCATCAATGCAGCTTTAGGCATGCAAACACGTGCCAAGAAACACATGTTAATAAATGAAAGCAAGTGCTTAAAGCTTAAGCATTCACACCTCACTCATTGCTTTTACTTTGTCCTCGGACAGCATACTGTTGATTAAAATATCATGACATATCCCATCCGTAAAATACCAACCAAGCTATCTATGAATAAATAGTTGTACTTTAGATAAAGACATGATGCCGAGAATGGATTCAGGAAGTAAAGGTAATATTCAAAACAATAAATTAGCGATTCAGATATTAAATGTTTTGAAACAAACTCATCTCCAGAGAATTAAAACATTCTACGAACTACTGTAAACAAGATATTCAAGAATTAGAAAAAAGAGATTAATCTGGTGAAATGTACGCCGCATTAAAGAAAGGTCTCTCTATGCGCATATCTCAGAGAAATGCATGAACCACAAATGGAGCACGTAGAGAAGAAAATAACTAAATCTTGTCAGATCAGAGAAATATTTTGAAGATTACCAAAACATAAATAATTAAGAAAACGACACAAGACACGTTACATCGGAATAAGACCGTCAGTATGACACAGCACTAGTGAGGAGAATCTGATACGCTTTGTCGATTGCTAAAGTGACAGGAAATGTTGCCAAAGAATTTATTCCAACATGACAACTAAACATCATGACCTGAACAGTTAAGGGGTTAATAATAATACATATTTGCAGCCTTGTCTCATTCGATCTCGTCAAATACCGGATTTTAAAGCGAAAATATTTGGAGATGCTTGTATCGTAGCCTCCATTGAGTTATGTCACAGTATTATTATTTATCATTATTATACCATTTATATAGCCCTTTTTTCATGTTATCACACGTTCAAACTTGCTGTACAATCCTAATTAGTAAATGGTTAAAACAATATACATAAAATATACAGGTATAGACAAATTGATAAATCACATATAAAACATATCTACCACTCATTTATATGCAAACGGGTAAAATAATACCCAGTAGGCAGGGCTCTACTTAACCCAGTATGCGGGGCACAACTTAACCCAGTAGACGAACGTGTATGTAATAGCAGGTCCAATGTTTCATATAATGAAATGGTTTGTTAGTTGGCCAATCGTCACCAGAACACGTAATTTTGTATGTGGCCACTTTCAACAAGTGCATATTGTGTTCTCTTGTTTCTATGGAAGGGAATATATCCGCCATTACATGCATGCTGTTAAGTGACAATTTTATGCTATCTACTTGCACATGCGTTCTACTATTTGACAACTGCATTTTGGTTTCTTACAAGTGTTGTCCACGTTATTCATACTTCATGCTTCTTGATGCTAAATGAACAATCCCATCATGTATATCGTTTATTCTTGCATGTAATTGCCAACTGCGACATACCTTTTTGTTTTGACTTCTGTAATCTTGAATTATTCATTCTTACTATTTCTTACTGCATTCTATGTTTGACTACGTGCATTTAACTTTGTTGCAACTGAACGTAACGAACTACAAACAACCTTTTGGATCGTTCGTATTTTTTTATACTTGATTAATTGTTACTGCTTTAAAGTTGTAATTTCGCGAACATTTAAGCATGATAATACATTTTACAACATTAAGAGCAATACAGGGAACCAATATAAATATTTTAGCTTATTGCGCAAATTACTATACAAGGGAGATCACTCAGGAAAGCAAATTTAAACGTTCGGTATTTTCCGTGGTCTAACGGTGAGTAAGTGAAAACTTGCCCGTCTGTTGAATCGCTTTTCGCGGAAATCATGTCCAGGTAAGTTTTCTTTTCAAACGAATTATTTACAATGGACGGATATACTCTTGGATTGAAACAACAAAACGGACACTTCTGACTGTCTAATGTATAGAGGCATTATATCTTATAGTTTAAGACGGGGTTTGCAATGTATTTATGATATATTATCAATTGTACAAGTGTCAACTGAACTCTTACCGTACTCAGTTCGTAAGTCATGTCAAATATATAATTATACAGTATGCTATTTAAGTTTGATGATAGTTGGCGAATTCTTGATTTTAGATGCTTTTGTAGACAATTATCTCAAATATGCATGTTATTGTAACTAGCTAGCCTATATTACGAATACTGCATCTAACTTTATATTCGTGAAGTCCTAAAATGCTTTGTTAAGGCATGGTCTTTTAACTGTAAATTATAACTTAACCTGTCATGCACCACTGCCACTAGATCTAGTCATTTACAGTCACGGCCCAGCCACCCACCCTCGGATAATAAGGTTACTTTTGCTTGAGCCCTGCATATCATTTATTAGTCATACTAATTAGACTGTGACGACGAGAAACCTTTTTATCTAGCCGTCCCAAGGATGGCCCTTCCAAATCTGTTCGTTCTCGAAAATCGGCCAACCAGAAAGCTGAATTAGTAGGGTTAATCATGTGCAAAACCTCTATCCTGAGGGACTGAACTCATGATAAGATCCCTACCAAATGCAACCATACTGCAGTGACACCCCAGTTCCCTTTTTGCCTATTTCCACTATTTGTAGGAACTAAGGAAGGGTAAAAACCGATGCTCATTGACCTGCCTTTGCCGCACTTTCCCTGGGGTGGAGGGCCAGATAACAAACTACTGGTGCATTTATAAAGAAATATATGAGGAATACATAGTAGGCCTAATACACTAGTAACATATTATATATGTTACTTAATTATATATAGTGAAAATGATCAGCTTGGTACAATTGAGAACTTGTGTGTCCAATGGGACACCGCAGCAACTTCTGTATGTCCACGCCCACCTGTTCTTGTCCTCCTATATGGGGCAAAAATTGCACTGGCAGCACAAGTAGTGCTTATAGTAGTTGTAGTTGTCACAGGTAGTGGTACTGATGAGCTGTTCAAGTTACTAGAATTAACATTCAACAAGTCAGCAGCCTGTCGTAAAAGAGCAGCTGCTCTTTGCTGTTGGATCATAGCTGCAAAAATAATTGATTGAACTGTTGAAAATAGACCTAATCATAATTTAATATTTACTATACCAAACCTACCAATGACCGAGTATATTTTATCTCTAGTGTAAAAGGAGGAGGAAAATAAGGTACCGGATGCAGGTCTCGAACACGCGACCTCCTGCTTAATTGCAAGTAAGATGCTCAACCAAATGAGTTAATCGGGCTGGTGAATATCCTAGTCCAACTAATTAGACTGTTTGTGACAACGAAATGGACCTTCCGAATTCGTTCATGAATGAAAATCGGCCAACTAGTAGGGCTAGTGAATATCCAGCCATTTATAAATATATCACTAGCTACACTAGTCTCCCTTTTACCTGATGCTTAGTAGTATCCATAGCTCAGATTTTGCTTTCTATTAGTCTCACTCTCCCAAACAAACGGTGAGTACCCTCCCCCAGTACACTCGCGATACACCCACAAGATAGGTCGACAGTGACAAGAAATCTATATATAGACACTATATCTTAAGCAAAATCTGCCGAAATTCAGAATAACTAGTCTTCATATCTTTTTGGACAAAAAACGTATGTCATGTAAACAAATTCTCCACTGACCCTGTCCAATTCTTGTGGCCTTTTAAAATCTAAATGCATCATTTTCACTTTACAATTACAGTACGTTGGATAATTTGAACTACATACAAGCACCGTAACACGACTTTACGATCAAAATTGCTTTACCTTAATGTATTGTCGTTTTTCAGTTGCACTCGTCAAAATTGGCGGTTGGGCTAACACTAAATCGTCGTGTAGTTTTTAGCTCACCTGACGCCCAATGTCCGTCGTCCGTCGTACGTCGTCCGTCGTACGTCGTCAACATTTTGACTTGTAAGCACTGTAGAGATCACAGTTTTCATTAAATCTTAATGAAACTTGATCACAGTGTTTGTCTCTATAAAATCTAGGCCAAGTTCGAAACTGGGTCATGTGGGGTCAAAAACTAGGTCACTAGGTCAAATCTTAGAAAAATCTTGTGTACACTCCAGATGTCACAAATTTGTTCCAATCTTCATGAAACTAGATCAGAATGTTGTTCGCTATAAAATCTAAGCCAAGTTTGAAACTGGGTCATATGGGATCAAAAACTAGGTCACTAGGTCAAATCTTAGAAAAATCTTGTGTACACTCCAGATGTCACCAATTTGTTCCAATCTTCATGAAACTTGGTCAGAATGTTGTTCTCTATGAAATATATGCCAAGTTCGAAACTGGGTCAAAAACTAGGTCACTAGGTCAAATCTTATAAAAACCTTGTATACACCCTAGAGGTCACTGTTTTGATCAACTCTTCCTGAAACTTGGTCAGAGTGTTGCTCTTCATGAAATCTAGACCAAGTTTGAAACTGGGTCATTTGGGTCAAAAACTAGGTCACTAGGTCAAATCTTAGAAAAACCTTATGTACACTCTAGATGTCATCAATTTTATCAAATCTTCATGAAACTTGGTCAGAATGTTGTTCTCCATGAAATTTAGGCCAAGTTTGAAACTGGGTTTTGTGGGGTCAAAAACAAGGTCACTAGGTCAAATCTTAGAAAAACCTTGTGTACACTCATGTCATCAGTTTGATCCAATCTTCATGAAACTTGGTCAGAATGTTGTTCATTGTGAAATCTAGGCCAAGTAAAAAACTGGGTTATGTGGGGTCAAAAACTAGCTCACTAGGTCAAATCTTAGAAAAACCTTGTGTACACTCTAGATGTCATCAATTTGTTCCAATCTTCATGAATTTTGGTCAGAATGTTGTTCATTGTGAACTCTAGGCCAAGTTTGAAACTGGGTCATACGGGGTCAAAAACTAGGCCACTAGGTCAAATCTTAGAAAAACCTTGTGTTCACTCCAGAGGTCGTGGTTTTGATCCAATCATCATGAAACTGGATCTGAATGTTGTTCTCTATGAAATCTCTAGGCCAAGTTTGAAACTGTGTCATGTGGGGTCAAAAACTAGGTCATTAGGTCAAATCTTAGAAAATTATTGTGTTCACTCCAGGGGTCACCGTTTTGATCCAATCTTCATGAAATATATATGGTCAGAATGTAGGTTATACTGATACCTAGACCAATGTGCAACAGGTGAGCGCCCTAGGGCCTTTCAGGCCCTCTTGTTTGTTTACGCACCGTGCAAGGTTGATATTTTTACGGGAACTGCCGAAAAAGTCTGGTTCCCAGCATTGTATGAATTGAATATTACAAATGCATTCGTTTAAGTTCATGCTAGCTGCTGCTTTGTGCGAATTGGTTTCGCCTTGCTGAATTTGCAATCATTGATGTTAACACGCATGGGTCGCTATGGTAATAAGGGAGGAACGGTTAAATCAAATTCACTGAGTAAAACGTAGGAAGCAATAAGAATCTGTTGGCATTAACATTTTAAGATGATACACAAACAAATTAATAGAAAGGATGCATTTGTCATTTACACGCAAATATATGTAATTTATATACATAGAGTAATGAAAGATTCAAGCTACGTGCCACTTACTTAAGGAAAGAAACACAAAGACACACGTCTGTTGCAGTTTAAAACGAATGAAAGAAGGCAAGATGCAATTGTCATTTAGCAATATGCATGTAACAAGAAAACATAAAATCTCTATATGCATGTACTGGCGGATATTCCCTTCCATAGTTTTGACGTTACGTCATTTCCGATTAAAACGCGTGTATAAGTGGCGCGTCATAATGGTTGTGTATATAGTCCGAGAGCCCATCGACTTTTATTGCTACGAAGGAGGCCAAAAGAAGTTTGCACATATTTTGAAAGACTAATGCATATCCTATCAGAAAACCCATTTCTTAAGTGTCAAAGCCGTGACTACCTAAGTTTTTCGTGCTATTGTTTACCATGAGTTCAATGAAAAATATTGACATTTGCTGAGGGGGGTAGGGTTGTGCTTATGGCAACAGAACAGACAAAAATAAACTTAAATGTGAAAAAGTTTGCGCAAAAGGTAGAATATATATTGGGGCATATGATAAAACTTACAAATCAAAGAATCGCACGGGAATATAGGAACTTAATAGGGTTCAAAGGTCAATAAACTTTTAAAATCCATCATATTAATGAAACAGTTTATATGTAAAATTCCGCGATTCTTGAAATTTGATAATTTGCACATAATTTTAATCCTTTAGGCATACTTTATTCATAAAAATAAATATTTGGTTCAAAAATAAGTCTAATTGCACGAAATATCGATTTTTTATCATACTGGTAGCATCACAAAATGGCTACTTTGTCGAGGGAATGGTTACGCTTATAGCTACCATTCATTTACTTATCACTTTAGACAGATAATATTTGCTCAATGGGTACACACATGACATGCCCTCTTGATGGTGCAATGTTCAACGTAAAGAGGTCAAGGTCAAATATGATATTAAGGCAAAGGTCAAATACGTAAAAACTCCAAAAAATGTCTTTAAATGTGCAATAATTTAATCATTTTATTTTGCTTTTCAATGCAAAAAGGAATGCTTTTGTTATCATTTGGTGATCAACTTCTATATACAACAAAAATATGGTAAGTAATTTATAATGCCCATCCCAATCTTTGAAGAGGAGGTATATTGCTTTGCACATTGCGGTCTGTCTGTCGGTCGATCGGTAGACCAAATGGTTTTCGTTCAATAACTTAAGAATGCTTTTTCCTAGGATCTTCAAACTTTTTATGGAGGTTACCTAGCAACAATAGATGGCTCCTAATGCTTTTAATGTCTGTAGGTCAAAGGTCAAGGTCACAGTGACCTTTCAGTTTCCCGACCAGGGGGCTTCCATGAGGTAAAAAACGTGAAAATTCTCAAAAGTGTCTCTTTAGGAATGAGTATATTTATCAGTTTTGTTCTTTTTAAAGGCACAGCATGTATTTTTATTATCATATACATGTACTTAACTCTATAATACGAATAAACCTATTTTATTCAATAGAATCGTGCGTATTACTGCGTTTGAAGACTCTGCAAAGAGCCTTCGGTACTCATACATGCTATTACTAAGCAATGCATTTGTACACATATCAATGTCTGTGTACTGATCATACAACATGTTTATCTTAAATATATTTCGAATTAACCTTGCCTTTGATTGAGGTCAGTGTCTCAACGGTCAAGGTCACTGTGACATTTACCATTTCCGGTTATTGATCTGTCATGGGAGCATACTTGTTTTACAACATATCTTGTTAAAAACGAATAGAGGAAAACAAAAAAGGTTCTTTTAAAGGCCAATGTCAAACATAAGATTTAAAAGTTAGACTCTATAGAAAAAATAATATATTACTGTATACTCATTACAAATATCTAGTCGGTATATGCTGAAGTATATATGCTTGCATATAGTACTAGTATATTAGTCAATAATTATTTGAATAATTCTTTATTATTTCTTAAGGTATGACATAATAACAGGGTTTTATTTTTAAAACGATACACTCTTTTAACATACAAAGTCCTACTGCATCTTATTAATTTCGGGCGAAGTACCAGTAAATTCAGACATGCCTGTCTCTATGGGTATCGTTTGACAAACTGTGCGAATCTGTTTAGTAACATATGCTGGTGACAGCAAACTGACCTATGGAAACATTCATGATGTGGTATTTAGAATTTCGCACCCAGACAATACATAGAAATCCATCAAAATTTGCGAGAACTTGATATAATCAGATATGGTTGTACCTGTCGGTTATGAGTAGCTGTAAAGGTTTAAGATGGGGCATGTACTGGAAAATAGCTGTAAATAACGGCTGTGAGTATCCAATAGGACCGGTATGCAACATGTTGTTGTGACCACACAGAGTGTAATACATAATAACAAAAAAATAATAACCCTTACGATCACGAATGTATGACCTAATAGTTGTGAGTATTTACCAATACTAGCAATTCATGTTCATGAAGTTAATCTACAAGCAGATACACCTATTACTATGGGAACTGATTACAGCTAGGAACAAATATAAATTGTGATTGTGGGAACCAATTTGCACTAGGTTGGATGTACCTAATGGTGACGTGTACCTAATAAGACTAGAAATATATTAACAAGGTGGTCGTAAGCACTGGAAATGTTTGTATTTAGTGCTTTAGATGCCAATAAAGTTCAGTGATATCTCTTCTTGTTATAACGGAGTAGTCATTAGGACGAGAAATAGATGTTTCTGGTAGTTGTCCGTAAAGAATGGTACCAGTTATGTATTTATCTAGTGGACGAGAGTGCTAATTTTGACCAGCAATATGTGTATATGCTGATGGAATTGGGTCGTTATGAGTACCCAATACGACCAGGAATATATGCATGTACATACTTGTATGGTGGCAGTGAGCACCTCAAGAACAAGCAATTATTGTATAGTGACTGGTAGTACTATTTCAGACCACTAATGCCTGTAAATGGTGGTTGTGAGTACCAAGTATGATCCGGATTGCATAAGCATGGCGATGGTAAATACCCACTAGGACTGGGAACGTATGTACCTAGTAGTTTATATAATACCTTATTACATTAGGACTGACTGTACGCAGTGGTATTGAGGACCCACTAAGACAGAAAGGGCTACATTGTACACTTGGTGTTGTGAGTACCAAATAAGACAAGGAATGTATGTACATTGTGAAAGTGAGGACCGATCAGGTAATCAAATGACCACACCAAGTGGTATTGAGTACATAATACAACCACTAACGTTTGAACATGGTGGATTCAAGTATCATATAACACCAGAAATACATAACATGTTAGCTGTGGGATCCCATTTGGACTAGGGATGTATGTACCCATTTCGTTATGAGTACCTAATAAGACCAATGTTGTCTATACATGGCGGTTCTGAGTACCCGATAGGACAACAAATGATTGCAACTAGTAGTTGTATATTCCCAAACAGACTATTACTGTCTGTACATGGAGGTTTTGGATAACAACTAGAATAACGAATGCATATACCTGGTGCTTCGAGTCCAACTAGGACTTAGACTGGATGTACCTACTGGTGATAAAAACTCCAAAGGTTTTGAATCCCCAAAATTGTGTGGAAGGAAGGTACATGGTTGAAGTGAGAACTCAATCAAACCACTAATGTCAGTTCACGATGGTCGTAAATACCACCTAGGACTGGGACTGTATGTACCTATTCCTTAAGAGTACCCAATACGACCAGGAATGTCTGAACAAGGTGGTTTTAATACTAAAATGGACAAATAGTATATGGACCTTGTGGTTATATCCACTCAACAAGACCAGCACCAAGTAGTTTTGAGTACGAACAAAAATCAGTAACGCGTATATCGGGTGGTCATGGGTACTCACCAGGACTAGGAATGGATTAGTAAGTAGTGGCAATGTACCCAAAATGACCATAAATGTCCATATATTGTAAGTGCTTAATGTCCTATAGGACCAGAAAGGGGGTCGTGAGTACCAACCAACTAGGACTACGTGTAAGAATGGATGTCCCAAAAATGCCCAGTAAATCCAAGAATGACTTTACATGGTGCAGAAGACTATAAATGTACGTATATAGCCAATAGATCAAAATTACATGCTGCTTGTTGTTGTATCACATCATAAGGATTTTGCAAATAATGGTGAGTAGTCAATAAGACAAGAAATGGCTGTGCCGGGTATTGTGTCCGGTTGGAGCAAGCACGATTGACTAACCTGGTAGAATATGTGGAAAACACTAAGTAATTAATATTATATATGGTGTTAGACTAGTGTGTACTAAATTAGAACAGGAATAACTTTAAGTAGTGGTTTGAGTACATATAGAGGCTAGGAATATATGAACATGTGAGTGGTTAATACCAAATACGACCAGGGGTGCAGGTGGCTAGTGCTTATTATGTGTCTAATGACTTTCGGAATTAATGTGCCTCGTGACCTAAGTTAAGTATGGCACGGTTATTAGCAGTGTTGTTTCACTTTCTATAGTATTTTGTTTTAAAATAATGTCGTAAAAACCAAAATGGACAATACTGATATTGTTTTACCTCATAGCGGCCAGTAGCCAATGGGTTATTACTTATGAAAGTTTTTGTTGGGGTTGGTTAATCGGTGACACTTCTTTTTACTGACATACAAATGCATTGGGCCAATGAAAGATTTACTGGATAAAGGTACATTATTTGTATTAAACAACGAAAATGTATGAATACTTAATGTTAACATGCACACATACCCTCACATCAGGGGATTTTAAGGATGTTTTCATTTATTCGTTTTCAACAAGATGATTTGGGAAGCATGTATGATCCCATTACAGATCAATAATCGGAAATAGTAAAGGTCACAGTGACATTGACCTTTGACAGGTTGACCTTAATGAAAAATCTAGGTTAATTCAAAAATATATTTTAAGATAAACATGATCAGTACATAAACATTGATATGTATACCAATGTATTGCTAAGTTATATTATGAATGAGTACCGAAGGCTCTTTGCAGAGCAGTGAAAACAAAAACTAATATTCACGATTCTATTAAATAAAATTTATTTATTCGTATTATAGAGTTAAGTACATGTCTTTGATAATAAAAATACATGCTGTGCCTTGTAAAACAGATAAATATACTCATTCCTAAAGAGACACGTTGAGAATTTTCACGTTTTTTTACCTCATAACAGCCCTCTGGTCGGGAAACTGAAAGTTCACTATGACCTTGACCTTTGATCTACTGACATTAAAAGCATTAGGAGCCATCTACTGTTACTGGGTAACCTCCATAAAAAGTTTGAAGATCCTAGGACAAAGCCTTCTTAAGTTATTGAACGAAAACCATTTGGTCTACCGATCGACCGACAGATAGACCGCCATGTGCAAAGCAATATACCTCCTCTTCAAAGATGGGGATGGGCATTATAAATTACTTACCATATTTTTGTTGTATATAGAAGTTGATCACCAAGTGATGACAAAAACATTCCTTTTTGCATTGAAAAGCAAAATAAAATGATTAAATTATTGCACATTTAAAGACATTTTTTGGAGTTTTTACGTATTTGACCTTTGACCATAATATCATATTTGACCTGGACCTCTTTACGCTGAACATTGCACCATCAAGAGGGCATGTCATGTATGTACCCATTGAGCAAAAATTATCTGTCTTAAGTGATAAGTAAATGAATGGTAACTATAAGCGTAACCATGCCCTCGACAAAGTAGCCATTTTGTGATGCTACCAGTATGATAAAAAATCGATATTTCGTGCAATTAGACTTATTTTTGAACCAAATATTTATTTTTATGAATAAAGTATGCCTAAAGGATTAAAATTATGTGCAAATTATCAAATTTCAGGAATCACGGAATTTTACATAAAACTGTACGGACAAGATTGCATTAATATGATGGATTTTAAAAGTTAATTGACCTTTGACCCCTATTTAGTTCCTATCTGCCCGTGCGATTCTTTGATTTGTAAGTTTTGTCATATGCCCCAATATATATTCTACTTTTGCGCAAAACTTTTCACATTTAAGTTTATTTTTGTCTGTTCTGTTGCCATAAGCACAACCCTACCCCCTCAGCAAATGTCAGTATTTTTCATTGACCTCATTGTAAACAATAGCACGAAAAACTGAGGTAGTCACGGCTTTGACACTTAAGAAATGGGTTTTCTGATAGGATATGCATTAGTCTTTCAAAATATGTGTAAACTTCTTTTGGCCTCCTTCGTTGCAATAAAAGTCGACGGGCTCTCGGACTAATATGACTCCATGCATTCAGCTATCAATAAGTTATACCGGTACCGTTGAGAAATGGCTACCAATTAAAGCATGGTGTAAAAGAGGACACATTCGCTATCTTCATTTAACGTGTAGGAATGTATTCAGCTTTGTAGACCTGCTGAAACTAGTTATTTAAGCATTTCGTTAAGCATTGTAACAGCATAATTTGGTCTTTAATCTTGTTGATTGACTAACCGTGACCTTTAGATCTTTTGATAGCTGGAACTTGGTAGTTCAGTTGTTAAGTTATTTTCGCATACAGTTGTGGGTTGCACATTGTATCAGGTACACTGTAGTGTCGTTTACTGAACAGACTCTGTAGGTATTAGCCATGTGAATTTCAAACTATTGACATGGTGTTCACAAATGGCAGAACTATCAACTTTATAATTATAATAATTGGAATAAACATAAATCGTTAGATACATATACTCAATGTTGTAAGAGCCATGAATGTTCACATGGTGTATAAAGCACCAAATTTTGCACAGTTGCTCTATAAGTCAGTCTGATGAAAAAAATTCAAAGAGACAATCATGAGAGGCCTTGTCTCCTGCACAAATGAGGCCCCGGAGGGGTATGAGAATCTCCACCTACCCGTCACTATAAATACATTATTATTTGCCTGATTGTGAAGCAAACCACATTTAGCAATTTTATATAATGTGATGAATGTGAGTGTTTAACATCGGCTGCTTTTTTAATAATAAAACTTGGAATAGAGGCCCCATTTGCGGGTTTAACAAAAAATGAGGCCCGAAGTCGGTAAAAATAACATAAGAACATAAATGTTCACATGATGTATATAAATCATCAAACATAGTATAGTTGCACTTCAAGTCGACCACCTATATAAAAACCAATAAAACCAGTATGTGAGGCCCCGTGTTTTGCACAAATGAGGCCCCAAGCGTGTAATTGATTTCATAAATTCATCTGTATATAATATGCACATTATTATTTTCTCGATTATTACGCAAATAATCTATGACTGTGATGTGCATTATTTTGACTTAGTTATTATCATAATTTATAATTAATTAATAATAAAATTTGATGGTGAGGCCCCGCGTATGGTGTTAACCACCCATTAGACTCACCATCACACTACCGAGTCGTATATTATATAGAACTACAACAAATGTTGATGATAAGCAATAAAGATTGAGTTATATTGGTTAGCACAGTGTATAAACAATTTGCATTACATACTTAACTATATCATTTGATGAAAACGAGGCCATAATAAGGTAAATGTATATAAGAAAATCCCAGAATTAAGTCATTATCTTTAAATTCCTATAAAGTCTCAGAAATAGCAATATTTTACTAACAAATAAGACCGTGAAACATTGAAAGGTTATAGAGCTCCCTAAATGGCATATAATCAGCATATATTCACCAGACAAAATACTCCTTTTATTTGTTTACAATCTGAAATCGACGGGTCGTTCCGAAGACAGTACGTAAATTTTCGTAGTAGATCGAGGACACATATATTGATGACAAATTTATGCGAGTATAAGCATGTAAATAAAAGTCAAACCGGTATCCTCCGGTACTGGTATTCGCCGGTATCCTATTGCACTATATTGTATAGGGTAATCGAGTGATATTTTACTGGTGAATTAAATGGTAAATTGTTTTCATTAGATTATAATATAAAATATTGAGATATAATCATCAGTAAAGTGTCGATGTTATAATGTTTTAGACCTTCCGTCAACTAGACCCCGGTACTATGCGGAAGGATTGCTGATTACAACATGCTCGTTTCGGGAACCCTTCAAGTTTATTTAAAAGCATTGATACTTGCGAGAATAAGTAACATGGGGCGCGCTGAGGCTGTCAGAATGACAAGTAAAAGCACCAAAATCCAGACATGTATGCTAAAACGTCATTTTGAAAATTTGTAATAACATGGGGTTTTATAGCTCGAATTACTGCGAGAAACTTATTTTCTGTCAATAAAATTGGACAGTATCGAGGTTTCGATTATTTGTATTCTTCTAAAAGCAATTTGTTAAAAACTAATTTAGTAGTGTAGTTGTGTCGTGGTGTTTCTGATTTCTGTGCCCGGCTGGTTGGGTTGAGTGCTACCTTCCCTGTCGGATTTTCTCATACCTTTTTTCAAAGACACGTGGCCAATCAGAAATTCGGTCAATGTATGCATGCATCTGACGTCATGAGCGCGTTCCACATGGCTCATTGTAGTGTTTTTAAGAAAAGTCAATCAACAGGGAACAAATACATATACCAAGTACGATACTATTCTAAGCTGTGCACGAGACCAACGTGCAAAAAAGCAATTTCACACCAACCGTTACGCATGGATGATTTTGTACATGAATACGCCATTTCTTACCGGAAATCGATAAATTAGTGCGTGGAATGAACAAATTACACAGCGTAAGATTTATTGATATAATATATCAGATGATATAATTTTTTTGGGGGTTGCCAATTGGAAATTCGGTTAACTTAATAGACGATGCCGAACTACTATCTGAACCTCTTGGTAAACTGATGGCATCGCTTCCGCTGCCATTCTGGATATACGCTGATGACCCGTCATCACTTCTTCCACGATCAACTGGTGCCTTTGGTAACTTTTCGCTTTGGGCTTGTGACCTTAACATGATCGGCATAGCTTCCGTGTGTAGAACTCATCTATTCGGTGTTTTCGGGGAGCTTTTGGGTATCGATTCGGCTTCCTTTGGAAACCATTCGGGATGGCTACATGATTACATAGCGTCACAGAAGGCGTCCCGAAGATGTGGATTGAATGCAGAATGATGCGGAAGGGTTCCATTACGGGTACCATCGCGGTCTGGCGAATTTCTGCTACAAGAACCCTTCCGGTCCTAGTGGACGGCAGGTCTTCGACATTTTATGTAAAAATATAAGTATAAATATTTTATAAATATTTTAATTTCTGTCAATCATGTTTAAAAACTGCCGCAAAAAAAGCGTTGGCTTTAACAGGTATTCATGAAAAAGTGTAATATACAAGTAGCACATAGTTAAATAGAAAACTATCAGAATGTTTGTGAATAAGTTATACAAACCAACCCACCAAAGCTTAGTTATAATGAAATCTACTCTATTCAAGGCAATATATTGTATGTTAAACCAGCGATACTGACAGTTTCTATAGTTTCAAAAAGAAACCGGCGGACACTGGGATTTAGTACTCGCCCATGTATGTGAATAACTTCACGCTCGTGTACACTCGGTACTTGACGAAAATAAGCTCACTGTGTATAAAAGTAAACAAAACATCTGAATAAAAGGCCAGAATTTTCCATATTGTGTACTGTAGTTTTCAATATTTATAAAAACTTAAAAAATTCGCGATAAGTTACTCATTTTTGGCACAAAATATGACTGATTTTGAGCGTTAATGGGACTTCGAACGGTCAAATAGTATTATTTGCTCTTTCTTGAAGCAATCCCATATACGCAGTGCATTAGAATGTAGGCATGTCAGTTGTGCTTTGACCAATAATAGTAAATTATTAATTTGAGGCCCTGTTGTGGTTTAAAGAATGTGTGTTTGAATTAATAATCAGAACTTGGGGTCATTATAAGTTAAATTTAAATATAAAAATGGTGCCAATTACAACATGTTCAATGTTTTGTTACTGAGTACAAATGTTTTCATGACCTAATACATTATAATGAGGCCTTTATATTTATATTTCATAAAATAGTCCGCATCAATACCTTCAGAGCATTAATTTTAGATACATAGAATGTAGAAATCGACTGATTTTAATAACTTATTGAGGCCTGTAATAAGAAATTCATTCCTTTTTTATGCATGTACATGTACCTATCCTGTATAAGCTCATTTTGGCCCTCATCATGATCATGATAAGTCAACGAGAGGCTGCAAAAATATACAGTTATCAAACAGTGGCCGATGGGGAACGGTGGTAAAGAGGTAGGGCGCCCGCTTCAGGTTCGAGATGTCCCAGGTTCAACCCTGACCTGGACCACTGGTTAATTTTTATGAGTAAGAAATACCCTAATGCTATATTCAACCAAGGTATAAATTGGTACATTGGAGGGTAGTGCGTATTCCTAGGCACCGCAGATAGATGTTGGCTGCCACACACACAAGAGGGAAATAGTACCAGGGAGACTCGAATGCAGGTTTCAATACAATACAATACAATACAATACAATCTTTATTTTAAGTCGGATTTACATTTACAACTGATAATAACATTAGCTATGTATAGCTATTGTCCGACATTTATAACACACATAAAGTATTAACAAACATAGACATTCCTGTAAAATAATTATTTCAGCATACATATATTAAATCTTGCAATATATTACTTTAACATGTATAAGTTATATTTAATTAAATCTGTATTTAAAATAGGATAGCATACATGTAAGCAAGTTAAAAGGCAGTTACAATATTACAAGTACAAGAACACAGAGAAAGCATAAAAGTAAATAAACATAAATAAACAAGTAAATAAATTAATTA
This sequence comes from Spisula subtruncata, assembly GCA_963678985.1. Classification (NCBI taxonomy): domain Eukaryota; kingdom Metazoa; phylum Mollusca; class Bivalvia; order Venerida; family Mactridae; genus Spisula; species Spisula subtruncata. The sequence continues at coordinate 28,905,230 of OY787663.1, read as the reverse complement.
GTCAACACATTAATTAATTGACAAATTAATTAAAAACAGCTAAACATTTTAAATCAAGCATAATTATATATATATATATATATATATATATATATTATTTATGTCTCACACAGACATATACATTGTACACACTATAAATGTAAAACTGAAACATCCTTGTTAATCAATGAATTAAGATATGCAATAAAATTAATTTTAGCTTAAAAAACTGAGAAAAGAAAAAGAGCACTATAGCGCGTAATTAAAAAATGAGTGAAAAAGATTACGATCAGATCATCGCGAGCTGGATTAACAAAAATGTTTCAGACGATATAAACTACCATACAGAACAATAAATTAATTAGCATTATTTATAAGAAATAAAAACATTTGCAAGTTAAAAATATGCCAAAATAAATTATACAAATATATATATATGGAGGACTGGGAAAGACTTTGGTGACTAATAAATATTCATTAGGTACATGTAATTCAGTGACCAGGGACAGTTTAAAAATGTCAAAGGGTGCTTAAACGGCTGAACTATGGGTTGTTATAGCATGAAACCAAGCCATTATTATAGACTCATGTACACACTTACTCTGATACAATATTTAAGATTAGTCTTTGTTTTAATTTTAATAACTGTTAAAATGCTGTATTCATTGAAGCTGGTGTCGACCCTGGTCATTTGAGGTACTAAATACTGCCGAGCAAAGTCAATTACTATACCTAAAACATCACAAAGTACAGCCATACCAAAACATATTGTGTACCGGTAATACCCATTACGTCAATCCCAGATCTTAAAAGTAACCCATGACAGGCAGTTCACATCTGATATGGTAAACTGAGATCAGGCCTATCACGTGATTAAATGTTACAAGATACAGCTTTACCTGGTCCAATAAAATACTCACAATCACCAATAACATTGGTACAAGTACTCAAGACCATGTGGGTATTCCATGACACAGTGCCGTACTTTCAGGTCCTATGGGTTACTTACTTCTAAGTTTGACTGTCTCTGACCTGCTAGAGAACAAAGCAGACATTATAAGCTTCTAGTATACGTGGTCCTTTGAACCATTCACCATCCTCTTATTCAACCATTTCTAATGAATACCAGTGTGTGAATTGATACCTATGAGGGCAGTGGGCCTCAATGATCATCTTCCTGATTGAATGCATCACCATAATAATTGACTCGATCGTCCTATTCAATAGGAGAGGCCTCCAAGAGAAAGGGGGGAATCAACCAACAGAACAGAACAGATGGATACACACCAATCAGTAGATAGTTAGTCTCAACATGGAGACTCGAACGCATGTTACCTTAGGCTAATGAATAATGATCAGGGAAAATTAAAATGTCCGTTTAAACGTGGCTCAATGGATGAACTGCTGAAAGTGGCCCTTCAAGGCTGATATTAACATTTAATTGTACTAGGCACATACATGCCTCTTGAGATACCTCAAATGTTTGGCACATTTAATTCATACTCTGGCTCTATGTGTTACCTTTCACTCATAGACACATATATTTCAGGTTCTATTGGGAATATAAAACTTATTGTCACAAATTTGCTTATCTACGCTGGAAACCAACCTAACATCAATTGTCACAGTAAGGCCATATCAAACCATTTCTTCGTTTAGCGTCCGAGGACGGATAGGTTTGAGCATCTTGGGAAAGAAAAATAACCAACAAAAAGTAACCTATTATATCTTTAAAATCCATTGATATATGGCTTTCATACCTATCATACCAACATGTCACCAATTCCTACACAACAGTAGGTTGCACACAAACACATTTTCAGTTATTTCTTTAAGTTATTGTTACAGCCTGGGACCGAGATGTAATATACCTCTTATAGACTAGTCTACTTGTTAGTGTGCTACTTGTGTGTGTGCCGAGGCTCTTATATAACTGTAGATCTCTAAATGTTGTAGTTACTGTAGTGGTAGCGCGCAAACCACAACCTCCAAAGATCTGCTTAGGCCTGCCTACGCCGTGTATTCGGTTGGTAACGTAGACTCTCTTCCGTGTAAACCAAATATGGTATACAAACTTATATGCCTATACTTGTGCTATGTTGGTCATCAACTGCTCCGCGTGCTGATTATGTAGATTAGGCACTTCTGTAGGTCTGGATATGTATATGCTTGTATAGCTATACAGTGTGGTTAACCACTATAATTATGCATTGATCTAGACAGATCTTAATTTAAGTAACACTTGACTTGTAGAGTTTCAATAGAGTGAACAAACAATCAAACAAGTTCCGATGCTATGTAATATTCTTTCATAAATAAATTATGTACTCATCAAAAATAGGCAAAAACGGCGTTCCATAGAATAATAACACTAGTATATAAATTATGTCTGCGCTTCAATCGACCGTGACCGACTGCCAACACAACGAATGAATCGAAACGCCGACTTAACAACTAAGTTAAACTCTTAAAATTCCCCGAGTATAACAATAATAATATTTCTGGTAATAATTCTAGTTATTTCTTGGTCAATTATGATAAAATATACTGTTAAAACTATTTTACTTCGATAATAAAGGATCTAGAGCGGCCAAAAATGCTTACAGTAATTTATTGCCCAAAAACGCTCTGATCAACCGACGTGACTGGTCGTTATAAATTTTGGTAGGAGACTGATCCTGTGCACAAAATTCCGGGCCTATTTATACCAAAATCCCAAAAACGAACACAAAACTGGTCGACTCAACCAAAAAACTGGACGTTTTGACGCCGTACAACGTAATGGTCATAACCGTACAATAAAGGTGTTCGGAAACGAACAAAACGATCAGTGCGTCAACGAACGTCAATGTTCGAAAACGAACGTCAAATGATCAGATTAAGAAATAAATTATCCGAGCCTAAAACATGGCTTCTACTAAAAACATCAATAATGGCCATAAATACATACTCTATGAGCCTTAGGTTTCATACAATATCGACTTGACATATTTGAGAGTTTGACAGGAGCCAATCTCTATAGTTACAACATGTAAACAATCCCATAAATCAATATTCAACATGGCAGCCGATGTAAATAAAATGCATGTGGCTCAAAATAAACTCGAATATTCTCTGGATTAACACGATATAAACACATGAAATAAGTCTGGTAAGTTAATGTTAATGTTCCTTCAGCTATTTAAGATAAAGATATGAAGTGTCACTTCCAGAAAACTGGTATAAATGAAGTTAAATGATCGAGCAATCTTGCATGGTAGTCGGATGGTTCGGCAGTCTGGTAGTTGTAAATTTCATCATCGTCTATGGTTATGTCCATGAATAAAAATAGAGGTGTGCCATAGACACTTAACTAAGCACAACACAACAATTATATATTCAAACACTGGGCCATATCATTGCCCCCTGTTTTTTATGGCTAAACTCCTGTTGCCATATAACACATAAAAATCCACAGTGCGCTTACAAGCACTAATATAACTTGAAATGTCCATAGTTAAAAATCCACAGTTAAAAATCCATATCCGACTTATGAGAGTGTGAGACTTATGGATGCGTAATTATGGTAGTTTGAAAATGTCCATTTAATTAAAACCCTGTAAATATCATGAATGTCCATAATGATGCACTAACTGTTAATGAAATGTCCATCGATCAGTGAATGAGTTGAAGTTATAATCCATTCAAGCACATGAAATATCCATAAATATATACGTTTACAGTTCACCAAATATCCATATAGTTCAGCAAACCAGTAGCGGTTAAAATGTTCTGGAAATATCCACATTTATATAATGATTTAATTTAACTTAAAGTCCATGTAAGTTCACTTCCTTCTATGCTTAGCAGGAGCAATATTTTCCTTGGTATGTTGTTGCAGTTGCTGTTGTCTACTTCTCTCTAAGTTGCTAAGCTTTCGCTCTATTCTTGAAAGCTCCCCGACTACCTTCTCCAAGGTTTTCTGTTGCCATCTGATGGCCCTAGTATTGAATTCCATGGCGTCGGTGAGTTTCCTAAAGCCATCAGATATGGCCTCACTAATGACTGTGCCTATGTCTTTCTGCGGCTCCTCTTCTGACCTCGGCTTCTTTGCTGGGGGTTCATCTCCAATTGCCGCCTGTACTGAGCTAAACTCCTCGCTGATCTCCTTAAGGAGAGGATCCTCCTGGTCCTGATACAACATGGCTGTCAGGCAGTTTTCATCTTGGCAAGGGGTGTCGGGTATATTCAAAATAGGGGTATGTAGCTCTGGTCGGTTATTAAGGGTTTGTCTTATTACGGAGGGTCCCATGTCTTCAAAGTTGATAGTGGGCAGTGCTGGTAGTGATGCCACACTAGCTGGAGGATATGTGGAGGCTAAAGCGAACTCGGGTAGAAAAGCAGGTACAGGTCCAGCGGTTTAAGCGATCGCAGTAGATCCAAAGGCTGGAACGGCTGCAGGGACCGTAGCAGGCCTAAAGGCTGGAACGACTGCAGGGACTGGCGCAGGTCCGAAGGCTGGAACGACTGCAGGAACTGGCGCAGGTCCAAGGGCTGGAATGACTGCAGGAACTGGAACTGGTACAAAGGCCGAAGTGACTGCAGGGACTTGAATGATCGCATCGAAGATACTTGGAGACTGGTACGCTGCGTCATACCCGATACTGCTAGCTGCTCTCACCTGAACTGGTCGGGAAGTTGGCAGTAAGGCCAGTGGGGGTAGGCTTATACACGGGAACCTTGGCAACCGCCCAACTTGGTAACTTTGACCTCGGGTCAAATTCCTCTTCCTCCTCGTCATCTTCTTCCATATCTCGTCCGTTCAACGCGTTCCTGGCATGCCATTGCTGAGACTGCTCCCGACTGAGCATGATCATATGGGATTCATCTACGTACACCGGATGCTCAGATCTTTGCAGCATCTTGGAGTAGTCGATAGGGACGTTGAGCCTAGCCTCTGCCTCTCGGTGGGGCTTGTAGCTCTCCAGATGACCCACCAAAGTGTCGCTGTCGCTACACTTGAAGCAGCAGAGGGAGCAAGAAAAGGGGGCCCTGTCCATGGCCAAGTGCCTCTTCATAATATGCGCCACCATTCTACTTTTTCTGAGAATCTGGGTACAGCTCTTACACTGGTAAGCACGCCCTCTTGACATAAATGAGTTCATACTTGAAGTTGCCTGCAAATATACAAAATTAAACTCTCTTGAACTGTATGTTTAGCAATATCGTCATGGTGAAGATCACTTAATGCCGGCCAATGTTGCCATTTCAGTCAATGTTACTGGTAAACGTCTAATAGAATCCAATTAGCTTCTAATTATCTAGTTTATGCCAATGGACGATAGACAACTCACATTTATAAGCTAATCACTCACTTGTAATGGTCATTTAATTATATCAGGACTTGTACCGCCAAAGTCACCATATGTATGTTCAAGTATATATCACTTTCGAAACTAGAATCACTGTTCCAGAGACTAAAACTGAGTCACTTCCAATTAAAGGTTGAGTGCAAACATACAAAAGTTGCCTTTAATTTTTATCGTTACTGGTATTTACACTGTTTTACAGTAGACAGACTCTAATTTTCACTCCACAATAACTTTATACAACAATTTACTCTGTTAGCTTGACTAACCGTCCTTGTTATTATGTCTACTATCAACATTTCGTATGCACTATGGGCATCAAATATTTGTTTGGGCAAGACCCTTTTTAAACAACCGTTCTCCTGTTCGACAAATCAACCGAATCACGTCTTAAGTGTCAAATCACTTTGCATTTCACACTCGTTTTATTACTAAAGTACTTTATTAGTCAAATAATTCATGTCACATACACCCATTCACCAATTTACAGCATCAATGTATTAACAAGTTAAACTCAAACACAACAATTAGCACGATGACTGTAATTTCCTTTTTGCTTTCCTGGTCCATGTTGGTGGGTTGGAGCCTTCGTATGGTTTCTGTTTATTATGGTGAACTCCTCTAGTCTGGCCGTCTTTACCAAGTTGTATTGTGAAGTTGATTTCAGATCGCTTCTCTGTTATAAGGAATGGACCATCATACACCTTCTGCAACTTCGGTGTAACGCCAACCTTTCTCGTCTCATGTAAACACCATACCACATCTCCAACTTCATATCTATGGAAAGCCAACTTTGCATCATATATTTCTTTGCTTCGCTTTGCATCGGCTGCTAAGTGATTCCTGGCTATCTCATGGGCCTTTAGCATTCTGTCTTTGAGCTCCTGGATGTACTCACAGTAGTTGGGTGTTGTAACCTTCTTCGCCTCTACATGTCCAAAGAGGAGATCGGCTGGGAGCCTGATTTCACGGCATATTGTAAGTAAGGTAGGGGATATCCCTGTAGCTTCAGTCGGGGTGGCTCGATACGCGCCAGTGATGCAACCAAGATTCACATCCCATTCTTCCTGCTCCGTCAGATAAGCTCGCACCATCTTCATCAGTGTCCGGTTAAAACGCTCAACCTGCCCATTGCCTCTTGGGTTTCTAGCACTTGTGCGGGTCTTCTTGACTTCCAGTAGTTTACATAAGTCCTGAAACACTTTGCTTTCGAATGAAGTACCTTGGTCACTGTGTATAGCAAGTGGGGTGCCCCAACGAGCAATCACTTTATTAACGATACGAGAAGAGCACTCTTCGGCAGTTATGTTCGGAACTGGTATAACCTCGACATATTTAGAGAGTGGTCTGTCAAAACCATGACGTAACGGTTGCCTCTTGCAGTTACTGGAAACGGTCCGGCGAAGTCAATGGCAAGAACATCCCAAGGTGCTCCTGCACCCAATCGTCCCATCGGTGCTCTTGGTGTCTTCTGAGGCTTCTTATCTGCTGCACAAATATCGCAACCCTTTACGTAGAGGGAAATATCATGCTTCATGTCATACCAATAGAAGTGACGGATTATCTTGGACTTAGTTTTCTTAACACCCATGTGACCTGCCGTTATAGAATCATGCATTTGGAACAACACATCTCTTTTGACTTCTTGCGGGACTATTATATGCATACTGTCTGTTCTGCCATCTGAGCATCTGAACACTTTATACAGGACGTCGTCTACAATTGCTAGGTTGTCCCAAATCACCCAGTAGTGTCTAGCTGTCGGACTCATCAGTTCCATCTCTGTCTTGTTGGGCTTGGTCCCTTCTTTAACTTTCTGCATGATGAAACCCACATCAGGATCCTTTGCTTGGCAGTTCAATAGCTTCTCTAACTTGTCTGTACCCACCCAGGTGTCTGGCTACTTTGGACGACTCGAACTTGGTTCTGCATCTTTCGATGTCCCTGGCGTTGGGGTTTGGTCTACTGCTCGTACAGGTTCTACATCACTGACACATCTTGACTCACTAGTAAGCTTTTCTTCTAACTTCTCTTCAAACGCTGATGCCACAGCCAACATCATAATCTCAGCCCTTCTCTTGCACTTTTTACAGGGTCCGCACTTGAGCGGTTCGCTGGTATCGACTTCATCGCATGTACAATCTCTTGGGCTGTCACATCTTGATAAGGCGTCGCAATGACCCTGACTTTTACCTGGTCTATACTCGATCTCAAAATCATACGGCGCGAGGATCTCGATCCAACGAGCGATCTTACCACTCGGTTCTTTAAGCTTAAAGAGCCAAACTAGCGCTTGGTGGTCACTGCGCACCACAAAATGTCGGCCTAACAGGTATTGTCTAAAATACTGCACAAAAAAGATAACTGCCAGTAGCTCTTGTTCAGTAATACAGTAGTTTCGCTCCGCTCTGTTCATAGCTCGGCTTGCATATGCGATTACGCGCTCTCTGCCCGCTTGTATTTGCAAAAGTACCGCACCTATACCAGTGCCGGACGCATCAGTATCGAGATAGAAAATACCACCGTCGTTTATTGGATAGCCCATTATATCGGGGCCCATGAGTGTTTTCTTAATACAGCGAACACTTCTTCGCATGACTCAGTCCAAATGAAGGCGGAGTCCTTCTTGGTTAGGTCTGTCAGTGGACGAGCTATATTTGCAAAATCTCGCACGAAACGGCGGTAGTACGAGCCGGTAGCAACAAACTGCTTTACTTGCTTAGCATTTACAGGACGAGGCCAATCAGCAATCTTAATAATATTAGAGGGGTCTGGTAACACACCATCTTTCGACACAACATGACCTAAAAACACTACACTTGTCTGCAGCATCTGGCACTTGTCGGGTTTTAATTTCAGTCCAGCTGTTTTTATGCGCTCTAGGACTTGTTCCACTCGCTGTATGTGCTGCTTGAATGTGTCACCGTAGACAATAATATCGTCTATATATACCAGACACGTTACCCACTGTAGACCTTGCAGAGCTATTTCCACCTTCCTTTGGAAGGTGCTGGCTGCATTGTTTAACCCGAATGGCATGCGAGTCATTTCAAAATGGCCATACTTGCAACAAAATGCACTTTTTGGGATGTCTTCCGGCTTTAGAGGTATCTGGAAGAAGCCGCTTGTCAAATCGAAACTGCTAAATAAGGAAGCACCAGCTACGGAATCTAAACAATCTTGTATCCTCGGCAGTGGAAAACCATCAGGTTTTACTAATGCATTAACTCGCGGTAATCAACACACGGTCTAATTGCTCCGGATTTCTTCTTGACCATCTGTTGTATTGGCTGATGTATCGACACGACGTATTCTATCCAGATTTTCATATTCGTTTTCATTCTCCGCGTCAGTAACTGTGCTGATTATACCCTCTATCTCACTAGCCATGGCAATTTCTGCGTCTTGATGCAAAACTGTATCTTCCTCGAAGGGATTCAAAATTCTTACTTTACTGGTAGTACTCTTATTTACGTTAACCAGGGCAGAGGCCATCATCAACTGGTACCTCTCAGCAAACACATCAGTAGGTTCTACAAGAAACTCCGCCCTTCTATCATCATCTGATTCTGTTCTTTTTATGTAAACATTGATAAGAGCTTCTGACATCCCAGGAACCGTGCAAGCTTCGGCCACCACCACCCGTCTCGTATCTCCTACAGAGCCTACTTGAAAACATGGAATATCAGCACCCTCCAGAATGATTTTATTCTTACTCAACAGAATATCAGCCGCTCCTTGTTCGCTCCCTCTCAAAACATCATACCCCAGCAAAGCATCATCCTCTATATCAGCCACCACGGCTTCCCTGATGATCTCTAATGGTCCTAGTTTGATTTCGAACTCGGCTTTCCCACATCCCTGAATCGGCGCACCCCCGGCTCCCAATAAACTTGATGCTGTCTTCAAAACAGGTCGCTTTTCCTCATCAATTTGCTTAAATACCCTTTTGGCTATCACTGTCTTAGACGCTCCTGTATCCGCTGTGAAATTGATTGGCACATCTTGAATGCTGCCCTTAACATAAACGCCTGCCCCTAAACCTTTGCTCCTCTTTACACGATCCCCTACTTCAACGCTCTCATCACTACCACCTGCTGGACTACGTTTAATCTCATCTTCCTGGCCTACGACTACTTCTACTGGGACCTGCCTTTGGCCGCAAGAGCTGGTCCTTGGTAGTTTAAAGGACGCTCTCTGTTCTCATAAGTTTGCCGGCTTCCCTCATTAGGTTCTCTTTCACTCCAACGCCTTACCCCACTCGATGTTTGCCTATCTGGACAGTCGCGGGCATAGTGCCCAGTTCTGTGGCAGTTGTAGCACTCTACCGATCTTATATTTTGAGGTGTTGTCCTTCTCTGCTGCTTGTCCTTATCTGCTCCCTCCAGCTTCCCCAGTCTCTCCAGGATTTCAGCAAGCAACTTTGCCTCCTTAGAATCTGCAACATCACCTTTATCTGAGGACCTTTCTTTAGCAGCTGACTTCTCTGGTATTCTGGACACCACATCGTAGTCAGTGTCAGTGTCACTGTCTCCTGACTGAATCGCCCTCCTAGTCGCCCTATCTCTCCTGCCTGCTTTGCTAGTGTTCCGTGTTTGAATGAAGTTGACCACTTGGTATACTGCATCGTCTATTGTGTCGGGTTCTTTGTGAAACTCTATCTCAAATCTAAACTCGTCATCTCTCAGTCCATCCAAGAACTTCCTTACTAGGTCTTCTTCCCTTGTTCTCCTGTCCCGATACCCATGTGCTTTATCGTACAACATTTTAAGGTCCGCATAGGCTCTGGTGGTCTCAACTATCCTAAACCTGTTGTGCATCTCTCTAACCACTTCTTGGTAGCTTCTTAACATCGATGCTGGCAATTGTCCATATAGAAACTGTGCCGCCTGGTCCTCTATGCGGGGCAGCAGCTGATCTAATTTTTCTTCGTCGTCCCAACCATATCTCTGTGCTATTGCCTCAAACCTCGCGATCCACACAGGCCACTCCTGCTTTCCGGTGAACGCTGGAATTTTAATAGTGTCTGACCGCCTCCCATGCCGGTGAAACCGATCTATCTGCTGGAGCCCAGATCTTTCAGGATTTCCATAACCCCTTGCATTTTGAAAACCATTCTGTATAGGGATCTGGGGGCGCATTGAATTAAAATTGGCATCATATCGGGGAACCCTCTGCCAAGACTCAGTCATTTGGGAATGGCGGTTATTATTGCTACTATCGCCATAACATGCATCCACTCCAACTAAACGAGGATCGAACCCTTCACCTCCTTCGTTGGACACATTAGTAAAACTGACACCCTTGCGAGTTTGTTGGGAAACCGACTCAGCGGTTCTACTATGATGGGTAATTGATTGCTTCAGTACCTGCATTTCCGACACAACCTCCCTTAAAATTCCAGTGATAATTATCATTTAAGGCATTCGTACGACCCCTATTATCTTGACACTGACCCTGCTGCAATGAACCCACAGGTGGTTCTATCTGTTGCTGTGGCCTATCACACATGGCGGAAGACTCTTCGTCTATCACCAAACTCTGGATGCTACTTGATCTTGACATGCGTGCAGTCTGGTCTTCTGCTACTGGCCCCTGGATTCTAAAGTACACTTCACCATCACTCGAATCTGGCGACCGCTCTGCCATGGCAAACTTTCAAATTACTCGAGTCGTGAGGTTCGAATCACTGGATCCCTTATAATATTATAGGATCTCACCGCTGCCACCATGAAATGTTACGGTCCTGGGACCGAGATGTAATATACCTCTTATAGACTAGTCTACTTGTTAGTGTGCTACTTGTGTGTGTGCCGAGGCTCCTATATAACTGTAGATCTCTAAATGTTGTAGTTACTGTAGTGGTAGCGCGCAAACCACAACCTCCAAAGATCTGCTTAGGCCTGCCTACGCCGTGTATTCGGTTGGTAACGTAGACTCTCTTCCGTGTAAACCAAATATGGTATACAAACTTATATGCCTATACTTGTGCTATGTTGGTCATCAACTGCTTCGCGATTAGGCACTTCTGTAGGTCTGGATATGTATAATTATGCTTGTATAATGCACTGGTAGTAGCTATACAGTGTGGTTAACCACTATAACTATGCATTGATCTAGACAGATCTTAATTTAAGTAACACTTGACTTGTAGAGTTTCAATAGAGTGAACAAACAATCAAACAAGTTCCGGTGCTATGTAATATTCTTTCATAAATAAATTATGTACTCATCAAAAATAGGTCAAAACGGCGTTCCATAGAATAATAACACTAGTATATAAATTATGTCTGCGCTTCAATCGACCGTGACCGACTGCCAACACAACGAATGAATCAAAACGCCGACTTTACAACTAAGTTAAACTCTTAAAATTCCCCGAGTATAACAATAATAATATTTCTAGTAATAATTCTAGTTATTTTTTGGTCAATTATGATAAAATATACTGTTAAAACTATTTTACTTCGATAATAAATGATCTTACAGTAATTTATTGCCCAAAAACGCTCTGATCAACCGACGTGACTGGTCGTTATAAATTTTTGTAGGAGACTGATCCTGTGCACAAAATTCCGGGCCTATTTATACCAAAATCCCAAAAACGAACACAAAACTGGTCGACTCAACCAAAAAACTGGACGTTTTGACGCCGTACAACGTAATGGTCATAACCATACAATAAAAGTGTTCGGAAACGAACAAAACGATCAGTGCGTCAACGAACGTCAATGTTCGAAAACGAACGTCAAATAATCAGATTAAGAAATAAATTACACGAGCCTAAAACATGGCTTCTACTAAAAACATCAATAATGGCCATAAATACATACTCTATGAGCCTTAGGTTTCATACAATATCGACTTGACATATTTGAGAGTTTGACAGGAGCCAATCTCTATAGTTACAACATGTAATCAATCATATAAATCAATATTCAACATGGCAGCCGATGTAAATAAAATGCATGTGGCTCAAAATAAACTCGAATATTCTCTGGATTAACACGATATAAACACATGAAATAAGTCTGGTAAGTTAATGTTAATGTTCCTTCAGCTATTTAAGATAAAGATATGAAGTGTCACTTCCAGAAAACTGGTATAAATGAAGTTAAATGATCGAGCAATCTTGCATGGTAGTCGGATGGTTCGGCAGTCTGGTAGTTGTTAATTTCATCATAGGTTATCGAACTTAGGACGGATGCTGAAACGATGAAACGATTTGGTATGGCCTTAATCTTAATTCAATGGTGGACCTGTCACTCTTTGGCACAGTCTTCAAGCTTTATTAGCCACCTACTTCCTATTTAATTTAGCACATCTACATCTGGCTCAATAGGATCGATAAGCCTGCATTGTTAAACCAGTCCTCACTCTATGCGTAACTGTAAGGGCCTCATGTCAAATAGTCTGGGTCCATGGTATGACAAACATGGTTAAATAATACATTAGTAGGTGCACTGCCAATGTATAATCTAATTGTATTTTGTGTTACCGGGGGTACATGGCACTACTTCAGTAATTCAAGGACATGGGGTACATGTTACTTCATAAATACACTGAGCGGCAATGAAAACGCAACACTTTTTAAACTTGAATATTTTCGTAATCCGTTAACTTATAAACTTGAAATTTTGTATACTGACTTCGATTTATATCATGTACAGAATTCTAGATTTTCTATGAAAATACTTCTATAATCACTCGTCCATAGCGGAATAGCCTAAAACTGCATTAATTCGCGTGCTGATGGGTGGCTAGTGATTTGCTCGCATATTATGCAGGCATTTTGAAGAATATGAATGGATGAGTCGGAAAAACAAAACAAATAGAAGAAAACATGGTGCATATGTCAAAGGAAGACTCCGAAAAATCGGTCGTTATGCTCAAGTGTGGGGTATACGTACTAAAAATCAAAGTTTCGTTGATTTAAAGTCCCGAAGTCATTATTTCATTCATTGAACACAAGTTTGAATGCATATACACCTGTGAAGACAGATAAAAATGCATTAGAAATCATAGGATGTAAGAAAAATATTTAAGTCAAGTGCGACAACTCTTGGATAATTATCCTCACTTTTTAAGATAAATCACCAAACTTTTACACTAAATTGTATAACTGGATATTATTGAACTAGACTAACTCAGGTTATGATGTTCATTAATATTTAGACGTAAGATGTGTTTTGAAAATTAAGCACGCAATAGAAAAGCGCATTTTTTCTCCATTCAGTGCAATAATTAGTCTTAAAAGAAAACCTATAGCGTCCATGCAATTTATTTCCTGTAACAAATGGTGATACTTTCATCATCTTTGTGACAAATATAATAGAATTATATTAATCTCAAAACGAGCAGTTTCGAATATGCATTTAGAGCCGCTAAATTTGAAGCAGTGTTATAAAGAAACTAGCAAGTTAATTATTTACTCAATTTATTACTCCACGATAATCTCCCTTTGACCATAGGAAATACACCAAGGCTCTAATAGAGCAAACTTTACCATTCTATTGGTTGTGCGCGAAATAGTGCACAGGCCCCTTAACAGTACATGAACTTCGCATAGCCCTTCTGCAACAACGACATAGCATCCCACTAGCATGCCATGAACGTTTCATACGATTAATACGTCTTAGGTGTACACGATGCATCGGTCCAGACGGTGGTTTTAAAAGATTAAAAATTGTGACTTTCTGTTTTATACTGACCCCAAAACAACTGGTACGAAACTATGTTGCTAAACAACCTTATCTGATTCGAAGTGATATTCATGTGTAACTTGCATATATCTATCCTATGACAAAATTTCGCGATGCTTACACACTTATTAAATGTGTTATGCTATACTATGTAAGTGTTGCGTTTTCATTGCCGCTCAGTGTACTTTACCATGTACTGCGATTCCATGGCTACATGGAGTATCTGTAAAGTAGGGTCATTCTGGGCCCTTGAAATACAACCATTCCTTGTGGTGTACCGACCTCCAGTAAACATCTTCATCTACATATACTTCATCTACATATCAAACACAACTACAATCATAAGGAAGAGCCATGCTTGTGCTATATGATATTTTACATTATGCGCAATACAAATATCTATTACAAAATATAACTACATAATGGCAAATATTGAATCAATATTGATAAACTTTCACATTCGCTGTACAACACAATATTATGTTTTATCTCATCGATTTGTACAATGAATATTTGGTGTAAACATGCATGCGACATGTTAAAAATCGATTATTATGCATATTGTAAGCAATAATGCAAAAACAAAAATTGCTTAATCATTTGCTGTTTACCCGCTAATGGGCTTAAGTGAAGTTTAAACCACGTGTGGAGCCTCATATCCTCAGTAACTATTTGAGAGATGGTATAGATTATATGCCAACATTCAACACAGAATACGAGTATGGTGCAGATACTTTGATTAAATCTATAAGTAAATATAAATATTTTAATATCGTTTCTCTACATATGAATTTAATCCATTTTTTTTCAAAATAGATCTTACCCTCAATATGGCCTCAATTTACTAAATGTAATCAAATATTAGTTATTTACTGTATATCTATATTAATGCATTATTAATCATCATTGGTATAAGGTATGCCTTGTACAGGGTGTCCCAAAAAACGGGGACCTAGGATAAACAATTGCAACTTTTTTCTCAATCATAGATATCACACTATTAATATGTCAAAACAATAAGGGAAGAACACTGTTCAGAATACTAGTATCACTGTCGTGATTATTTAGTTCAAAACAACTCAGAGTTACCTCTAATGTTTACAATCGCATTTTTCAGTAAAATACCATAAACTGAAGCAGGGATTTCAGAATTCAAAGATATATATTTCCATGCTGACCTCAAAGATCTTCTCAAGTGCTCCAAATCATTGTTTATGTTTCGTGATACGTTTGTTCATTATGTATAGCAAACAAGTACACTATTGGGAGAAAGTTTAAGTAATTTAAGGTCATATGACCTGTGATATGAGGTAAGATGTCAGTAATATTTCGCAAACATATCCTGATTTTGCTACAGTTTATTGCGAGAAGAGTTTTCTGCTAGTATATGGTACTATTCTATAATTTCTGACATACACATTAACTCCAAAATATATCTATGAACTGTTTGTTGGGATAAAACTTAACTTTTTGCTCCTTTGTATAGTCTAAGCTTTTTTGGTAATATTCCTAGATAATATTTATGTGTTTAATCATTGAATGATTGTTGATGCTATTTTGGAAGGTTTTCCACTTCCCCGTTGGTCAGTAAACTCGCCACGTTTCCGCTGTTTTGCTATATTTTGTCATATTTGTTTTATTTTTACAAGATTTCGATCACCCCTTGGACTTTTAATGTTGTTTTCTAACAATAAATGCCATGACACTAATGCCCTTTTCTTATAATGCCCCTTTCAGGTTATTAAGCAAAAATAACGTGACTTGTTGCTAAAGTAAAATGATGACGTCACTTCCTGTTTTGAAGCACCATATTTAAACAAGTACCTTTTTCTAGAAGTGGGGATCCCTAACAAACACTTTCACAAAATATCAGCTTAATTCATCAACATATGAATGAGTAATAAGGGTTTAAGGTAGGTCCCGGTTTTTTTGGGACACCCTGTATATGAGTATTAAATCAATGTACTGATTTAGTTTCTACTGTGTCTTGTATCAAATATTGTGTTTAGTTTGTACCCCTAATGGGGCCTCATTTTCACATTGGAACTATTATTTAAGTATCAATATGGTAAATTGTCACATAAAACAAAATATAAATCACTTTTACAAATCATTTGCTGCACATTTTAGAGACATTAATGTATCTTACAGATTGAATCGTGAACATCTTAAATTCAACTCCTTTTTCATGATAAAAAATGTCCTTTTTAGGGCCTCAATCAATCAATAAATTCTATTTTAAATGAATTAAATTATATCATAAGCATCACTGGGTCAACTGGGCTGCATTTTATTGCTGTCTTGTTCAACTATTCATAATACTGAAACTAAGTATACAAGCATGTTTCTATTTCTATGAATTTTTCACAAATACCCCTTTCGGGCCTCAAATTTGCAATAAAACATGTATAATAGTGAAATTTATAATATAATATATTAGATATGTACTTGATTTGACCATTCCAATTCAAATTTTGGTGAATTTTTATAATGTTTAAAAAGTTTGAGCTTTTTCATATTTTTAGTGTGAAAATCAATTTAACTTGATGGACCCTATTTGGGGCCTCATATATGCGAAATAAGGGCCGAACAGGTTGTTTCTTTCATTTTTCTGGAAGCCAATATATTAATTGTTGTTTTGTGAAAGTTTGGTGCTTAATACAACTTGTGAACAAAATGACCATTTTTTGGTTCTTACAACCCTGAGTATAACTTAAGTATAACACAAAACAAGGCAAAGTACTGTGCGACACTCGTATACAATGGTAATCGCATCAAGTGTTATTTAGCAATTAAGATAAGTAGGCACCAAGTACCGGTAAATGTCGTTTGAATACTTAGCCAGTTATGAGTATTACATGTCTATATGTGTAACCCCTCCCTAAGAATAGAAACATTTGACTGTGTCCATTTGCAATCAGTGCGTTTGGATCGAATAGTTAGCACTAACAAACATACCAGTAAATAAAAAAATTCATTACTAAGTATGTCAACGTATACAACAACACACGCAAATATGGAAAGCCTTGGCTATCTTATACGTACAAAATGAACTTTGTTGTGCCCAAATAGCAAAATATTAAGCCACTTTGTCAATATATGAAGTCAATATATCAATATATTAAGTGAGAATGTCATTATATTATGCCGATGTGACCTTATATTGAGCCAATCTGTCATTATACGATGTGCATTTATGAATATATTAAGTGAAACAGTCGTTATATCGATTCAACAAGACAATATATCATGCCGATGTGACCTTATATTGAGTCAATCTGTCATTATACGATGTGCATTTCTGAATACATTAAGTGAAACAGTCGTTATATCGATTCAACAAGACAATATATCATGCCGATGTGACCTTATATTGAGTCAATCTGTCATTATACGATGTGCATTTATGAATATATTAAGTGAAACATTCCTTATATAGATTCAACAAGACAATATATCATACCGATGTGACCTTATATTGAGTCAATCTGTCATTATACGATGTGCATTTATGAATATATTAAGTGAAACAGTCCTTATATCGATACAACAAGTCAATATATCATGCCGATGTGACCTTATATCGAGTCAATCTGTCATTATACTGAGTTCATTTATGAATATATTAAGTGAAACGGTCCTTATATCGATTGAACAAGACAATATATCATGCCGATGTGACCTTATGTTTAGTCGACCTGTCAATATATTGAGAGCTAGTGCTCTGATATAAAACCAATCAATCATTTCGTGGAGTCGTCTGAAAATTATATTATGCCAAATTATCAATATGTTTATTGAAACCGTCGTTATAATGAGTAAGAAGAACCTCGTATGTTGTCATTTTCAGACGACTCCACGAAATGATTGATTGGTTTTATATCAGAGCACTAGCTCTCAATATATTGACAGGTCGACTAAACATAAGGTCACATCGGCATGATATATTGTCTTGTTCAATCGATATAAGGACCGTTTCACTTAATATATTCATAAATGAACTCAGTATAATGACAGATTGACTCGATATAAGGTCACATCGGCATGATATGTTGACTTGTTGAATCGATATAAGGACTGTTTCACTAAATATATTCATAAATGCACATCGTATAATGACATATTGACTCAATATAAGGTCACATCGGCATGATATATTGTCTTGTTGAATCGATATAACGACTGTTTCACTTAATATATTAATAAATGCACATCGTATAATGACATATTGACTCAATATAAGGTCACATCGGCATGATATATTGTCTTGTTGAATCGATATAAGGACTGTTTCACTCAATATATTCATAAATCCACATCGTATAATGACAGATTGAGTCAATATAAGGTCACATCGGCATGATATATTGTCTTGTTGAATCAATACAAGGACTGTTTCACTTAATATATTCCTAAATGCACATATAATGACAGATTGACTCAATATATGGTCACATCGGCATGATATATTGTCTTGTTGAATCGATATGACGACTGTTTCACTTAATATATTCATAAATGCACATCGTATAATGACAGATTGACTCAATATAAGGTCACATCGGCATCATATAATGACGTTCTCACTGAATATACTGATATATTGACTTAATATATTGACAACGTGGCTTAATATATTGCTATTTGGACACAACAACGTTCATTTTGTACGTATAAGACAGTCAAGGCTTTCCATACGCAAACGCCAGTTGCATTAACGCATGAATGTATCTGTTTGCATGCCGTGTAATATTCAGAGAAACATGAAAGCTTAAAATAAGGTTTACGTCTATGGTCCTCAATAAATCGCTTAGGATAAAGGAAATCAGCAATGTTTGATCGACGGGGTACAGCAATACTAATGAAAGTGGCACTTGTCAGGGCTCGATCAAGGTACTATTCCTTATTACTCATTTTGTTGCAATGTCAAACCGGTCAACGCAGAAAATAAATTGCTAGTAATTAGATCAACTAAAACTTAATTTAGTCTAGACACGCCGTACCGATACAAAGTAGACCAGAAAACAAGTTTTGGACAGGCAATCAATGTACAAGGGACATACGTTCAATACGCAGGGAAGCGCCGATATATCACTAAATTGTGATAAAATACGCACATGGAATACAACCATACTCGTCAACATTTTCTGTATACACATCTCTTAGAGGGCGATCTAAAACATATTTTAACTTTTATGAAACGAGTATGGCCAGAAATGAAAGTTTATTACATTTGTACTATGTGGCACCATATAAGGCTTTTGTTGATTATATACTGAGTACATCTAGAAACACTGGGGTTACTGTCAACACTTTTTCAATTTTTATAATTGACAACCAAACTGTATTTACTTGATGATATTTTATTCCATGAACAATGCAACTGTAACATTTATGAAGTGCTATCGATGTCATTGAACAGTGACTGTGTGTATTGTGCGGCTAAAAAGTAGCGAAACACAAATTGGTAAAATCCTAATGTTTCAGAATCTAAGTGTTCTAAGTGAAAAGTTGAAATATTTATTTATTATTGTTTGATTACATATTCATGACGTCCAACAAGTTGTCTAGAAGTGTATGGATCAGTTGTGAGCTTTGCCTAAATATGGTACATGTGGAGCTACTGGTCCTGTCGGAGAGTTGTTTCACATGGATACATTGGATGTAAACGGTACCAACGTGCTAATAGAGTGTCTCCATATGAAACACTGTCGTTTAATGATACTTTAGCCGAAGTAAAATCTCCTATTCGACGTTCCCGTCATAGGCATCAGAATCGCCTGATTTTGCCCATGTTCGGACAATCCTGGCATTTTTATTCCGAAGCCTTGAATTTTTCTTTTGTGATTTTCTTTCTATTGGCTAAGCTTACAAAGGATTCGAACAAATTTACACCAACATTTATCATGCCTAAGTGATGCACGTGGAATTCATGCGTTTTGGGATTTTCTTGACGCACGGGAGTTGCGTAACCTGATCGATAAAATTTGGACATAAGCCAAGTTTCTACACGATTATACAATATTTTTACACAAAATTAAAAGATGTATGAACAATTGAAGTAAGAAAAAATCAACGATGAAAACGTTGCGTTTCTAGATGTACTGAGCATATATGGCGTGTGATATGTTACTGAGTACGCTATCACGCATCTTTGTCTATATATTTATAAATCTATGTCTGGTTCAAGCATTACCCTTTCAGTTGTTACACAGGAAGATGTAAGACAGTGTATCGTTTGAAGTTGTTGAAACATTAGTGTCTGATTTCATCTAGCACAACTGTTTTACGTCAACTGATGAAAAGTGATGATTAGATGATGTTATCAAAACATCTTATATACCATACCTATTGTACTAATGTATTTGTTGTCAGAAATTCAACATTGCATGTACAGGCAGTCGATCAATTTAATTAAAAAAAACTTATTTGCCACTTACGTCTTATACCATTAGGTTATGTCGAATTAGATTGCAGAAAAGGCGTTATATTACATTGGAAGAATATGCAGGTGTCGGCACAGACCTTCACATAGGTACAACGGGAGGTAATCTGATCTTGCAGTTTGAGGTTGACCATATTTTTTAGCTTCAATGACTGAACTAGTATTATGATAAAAATTGTTCGGTTTACGACCAGTGTTTGTTTTACAAATGAGGTCACAAATTTCACCAAACATACTATAGAAATTCGACAGATTTTCGTCCACGCTTTCACGTGTATTCAATAAATTAACTCTATCTGTCAACACGCCAATATTGGAGCTCCGTGAAGTTGGCAGCGGGTTACAAGTTAGTAGTTCGATATTCAATTTCTAACTGATAGCCAATACCGAACCAGCACCAAGTTCGTTATTCGACACCATTTGGCCAATATCGAACTGGTGTCCAATCTGCTGCTAGCACCAAGTTCGTTTTTCAGCTTTCAAAGAGGTAGAATACCGAACTGGGTTCGAATTTTCTGCCCGCAGCGGGTTCGATATTTAACGCGAAAAGAAAGCGAATACCGAACTGGGTTCGAATCTTTTGCAAGCAGCGGGTTCGATATTCAACACGAAAAGAAGACAATACCGAACAGGGCTCGAATCTTCTGCAAGCATCTGGTTCGATATTCAACTCGATTATATGACGAATACCGAACTGGGTTCGAATCTTCTGCCAGCAGTGGGTTCGATATTCAACTCGGTAAGAAGTCGAATACCGAAGTAGGTTCGAATCTTCAGGCAGCAGCGGGTTCGATATTCAACTCGATAATATGACAAATACCGAACTTGGTTCGAATCTTCTGCCAGCAGCGGGTTCGATATTCAACTCGATAGTATGACGAATACCGAACTGGGTTCGAATCTTTTGCCAGCAGCGGGTTCGATATTCAACTCGATAAAATGACGAATATCGAACAGGGTTCGAATCTGCTGCCAGCAGCGAGTTTGATATTCGACTCGATAAGAAACGAATATCGAACTCAGTTCGAATCTTCTGCCAGCACTGGGTTCGATATCCAACTCAATAATATGACGAATATCGTACTGGGTTTGAAACTGCTGCCAGCAGCGGGTCGGATATTCAACACGAAAAGAAGGCAATACCGAACAGGGCTCGAATCTTCGGCCAGCAGCGATATTCGACTCGATAAGAAACAAATACCGAACTCGGTTCGAATCTTCTGCCAGCAGCGGGTTCGATATTCAACTCGATAATAATACGAATACTGAACGCGGTTATAATCTGCTGTCAGCAGCGGGTTCGATATTCAACTCGATAATATGACGAATTCCGAACTGGGTTCGAATCTTCTGCCAGCAGCGGGTTCGATATTCAACTCGATAAAATGGCGAATATCGAACAGGGTTCGAATCTGCTGCCAGCAGCGGGTTCGATATTCGACTCGATAATATGACGAATACCGAACGCTGTTCGAATCTGTTGCTAGCAGCGGTTTCAATATTCAACTTGATAATATGACGAATTCCGAACTGGGTTCGAATCGGCTGACAGCAGCGGGTTCGATATTCAACTCGATAATATGACGAATACCGAACTGGGTTCGAATCAGGTGCCAGCAGCGGGTTCGATATTCAACCCGATAATATGACGAATACCGACCTGGGTTCGAATCTTCTGCCAGCAGCGGGTTTGATATTCAACTCGATAATATGACGAATACCGAACTGGGTTCGAATCGGCTGACAGCAGCGGGTTCGATATTCAACTCGATAATATGACGAATACCGAACTGGGTTCGAATCAGCTGCCAGCAGCGGGTTTGATATTCAACCCGATAATATGACGAATACCGAACTGGGTTCGAATCAACTGCAAGCAGCGGGTTTGATATTCAACTTGATAAAAAGTCGAATACCGAACTTGGTTCGAATCTTCTGCCAGCAGCGGGTTTGATATTCAACTCGATAATATGACGAATACCGAACTGGGTTCGAATATTCTGCCAGCAGCGGGTTCGGTATTCAACTCGATAATAGCACGAATACCAAACTCTGTTCGAATGTGCTGCCAGCAGCGGGTTCGGTATACAACTCGATAATAGTACGAATGCCGAACTCTGTTCGAATGTGTTGCCAGCAGCGAGTTCGATATTCAACTCGATAATATGACAAATACCAAACTGGGTTCGAATCTTCTGCCAGCAGTGGGTTCGATATTCAACTCGGTAAGAAGTCGAATACCGAACTACGTTCGAATCTTCAGGCAGCAGCGGGTTCGATATTCAACTCGATAATATGACGAATACCGAACTTGGTTCGAATCTTCTGCCAGCAGCGGG
This sequence comes from Spisula subtruncata, assembly GCA_963678985.1. NCBI lineage: Eukaryota > Metazoa > Mollusca > Bivalvia > Venerida > Mactridae > Spisula > Spisula subtruncata. The sequence goes on along the minus strand of OY787663.1, from coordinate 28,882,417 downwards.
TTCGATATTCAACTCGATAGTATGACGAATACCGAACTGGGTTCGAATCTTTTGCCAGCAGCGGGTTCGATATTCAATTCGATAAAATGACAAATACCGTACAGGGTTCGATTCTGCTGCCAGCAGCGGGTTCGATATTCGACTCGATAAGAAACGAATACCGAACTCGGTTCGAATCTTTTGCCAGCAGCGGGTTCGATATTCAACTCGATAATATGACGAATATCGAACTGGGTTGGAATCTGCTGCCAGCAGCGGGTTCGATATTCAACACGAAAAGAAACTGTATACCGAACATGGTTCGAATCTTCTGCCAGCAACGGGTTCGATATTCTACTCGATAATATGACGCATTCCGAACTGGGCTCGAATCTTCTACCAGCAATGGGTTCGATGTAGAAAAATTATAAGTAAATCATATCTCTTGAAAAAGACCGCATGGTCGAAAATTTGAGTATAGAGTGGTTTTGCTACTAATGATATTGTGATCTCTTTTTAAGGAAATAATTATACAGTAGTCGGAACGTCCGAGTTGTCAAAATTTGCGTGTATCGTGCGTGTATCGTGCGTGTAACGTGCGTATCGTATGCGTGCGTGTATCGTGTGATTTTAGTAACTTGCATCGTCTATCGTATCGTATCGCCCATCGTGCATATCGTGTATATCGTGTGTATCGTGTACATCGTTTCGTGTACATCGTGTACAACGTGTATAACGTGTGAAACGTGTATGGTACAGTATAAGTATACGAAACACGACAGCGAGAGATTAATCGTGCAACTTTTTTCATGATCTAATTCTGTTTTCATGAATCGAACATTTAAATGGGCATTTCTAATCACTGCATGTAACTGCAGTATTTATTTTTTATTTCAACATGGATATTTGGGTATTTAATTCATATATTTTTTGGCCTAAGTTGTTCAATAATATGAACTAAGGCATCGCCTAAATGGGCATTAAGTACTCACTTGAACCCATAATTAATGGTACTCAACCAGTTGTCTCACATTTGTACGGAATCCAATTAGTGCAATATGAATTATCAATTAAGAGGACGAGAATTGCGCGACACATGAAGCGACGCGCGACAATCATTCGATACAAGAAGCGACGCACAATTTTCAAACACGAGATCTCGCTCTAACGCAGTATCAGAAACCATGAGATTTCGCAGTAGAATATCGTGCCTCGCCTCCTGTGTCGCGAGATTCTCGAATGTCGCTTCGTGTCTCGGGCTGAAATATCGTGCCTCGCTTTGCATGTCTCGGTTTGTAAATTTTATGCTACTGCGACAATCTGGCGATATAATTTCGTGTGTCGCCTTATTGTCGCTTCTTGACTCGCTTCGCATCTCGTGCCTCGACCTTGGAACGCGAGGCACGAGATGCGAAGAGAGTCAAGAAGCGACAATAAGGCGACACACGAAATTATATCGCCAGATTGTCGCAGTAGCATAAAATTTACAAACCGTGAGACACGACACATGGTTTGATAAAAAGGAGCGTACTGAGGCAACCAGTTTCTGTGACCCCAGAAGACCAGGTATGTAGATGTAGGTTAGGCTGACGGTAGTCGAACTAGACCGTGGCTAGGCCCCTATCTTGCGAGGAACGATAATTCATATGGCACTAACCAGATTCCGTAGATTTTACCAATGTCACCAGGCTATGTTTTTGTCAATAAATCCCTAATAAATATTACATATTAATGACAATTAGCTATAAATTAACTGACATTACATGATTAGACTTCACAATAGTCGTCAGACAAATCCGACAATTTTGGTCTCTATCAGGTGCATTTGGTTTCCGTCCAGACTGCCTGTCCGATGACTCTTAACCATCATGGTTCGCTTTTATTCCTTTGTACATGACCACATGTCTTTTGTGAGACTGTCTTGATTAGTCAATAATAAATTTGTAAGCCAGTCGCAAAGTAGGAAAACAATCTAATTAGCTCCTCGCTCTTGTACTCTTTTTCTGAAGAGTCTCCTCATTATTCCCCGTGGAAAAAGTATGCATAAAAAAAGGGGAAGGCCGTCAAACAACAAGTCTAAAACTGATTTCACAATGAAAGTACTTGTAAACAAAAAAAGACTCAAAGCCATCTTTTACCGAGTGTACGCCCCCTATTCGTCACACTTATTTGTTGCAGACCTATAACTGGCATTCGAAAAGTGAATATATTAAAATGAATGTGTTAAGACGTACTGTATTCACCGCATATTCATTTCACATTTGATACATGTTCACCGCACACATGTGACACATTTGTCAGAGGGCATACTTTTCTGTATTAAAAGGGTACTAAGGGTAGCCAGACTTCTCAATAGCTGTTGGATGAATCCGACAATTCCAGTATCTGTCCGCCTTTTAGCGAAACAAAAATCGGTCTGACTGATTTCCTTCCGGTCTGACAGTTTCTCCAAGTCTGTCAGACTGTAAGCGACTATCGGTAAGTCTGGTAGCCCAAAAAATCTCGGACACTTTCACCAAGTGACCTATATTTTGACCCAGGATGACCTAATTTATTGAAATTGACCTAGATTATAATGAAATAATTCATTCTGGAGAATTTTCATCAAGATAAGACCAAGATAAATTTTTTTATCTCTATTGTCTACACAAGCAATTTCTAGGATTTGACCTTTATATTAAGTGACACATTTTTTACCCCAGATTGAACTAGATTTTGTAGAGATTATCCATCTGATTAAATTGGCCTAGTGACTACCACGGTGGGGAATCACGTGGTTTCAATGGTAGGATCCACCAGAAAAATGGCGGCCAATTTACGTCGACTGAACCCATATTTTTAGGTAAATATATAACCACTGGTAGACACTCTACAGCGGAAATAGCCCCCTATTTTGGACGAAAACGAAAGTAAAAGTGGTAATCGATTTTGGAGGACGGTAAGTTTTTAACCATTATTCGGTAAATATGTATGCGATTCACGTGAAGTGAACTGATTTAGATAGTATAATGTTTATTTTAAAGCTCCAGTGTAGTCATTTGTTCTGTAACTTCGTTAACTCTTGACAAACAGCACCGAAATGTTCCTCTTTTGGCGGACGATGCAGAAAAACGCACATTTTTCTTTTATCGCAGCTAAATTATACATTTTTCAAGACCCTGTTAAGATTTAAACTTTAACCTGTCATGTTCTTTACCTATGTTGAAACCCTCGTCAATAAACATGCACTAACAAGCATGTAATTGACGAAAAACAATATTGCTTTGTGTACTGGGTCTAGTTTTTTACTGTACAGAGTCTAGTTTTTATTCACATAACAAGTGTTCGGGGTCTAGCCGGGAGTACGGGGTCTAGTTAATGTTATTTATTTGATTTTCTCGTTACATTTATGTATTTTTTGTATGTAAATAGTGTTAATATAGATTAATTTTCAGGCTTAGACTGTGTGGTTAATCATACATGCTTGTCTATGAACATAAAAATAACTTTTTGTCACCGATTCAATGTATATATATTCATTTGAACGTTCTGTCGACCTGTCAATATATTGAGAGCTAGTGCTCTGATATAAAACCAATCAATCATTTCGTGGAGTCGTCTGAAAATTATATTATGCCAAATTATCAATATGTTTATTGAAACCGTCGTTATAATGAGTAAGAAGAACCTCGTATGTTGTCATTTTCAGACGACTCCACGAAATGATTGATTGGTTTTATATCAGAGCACTAGCTCTCAATATATTGACAGGTCGACTAAACATAAGGTCACATCGGCATGATATATTGTCTTGTTCAATCGATATAAGGACCGTTTCACTTAATATATTCATAAATGAACTCAGTATAATGACAGATTGACTCGATATAAGGTCACATCGGCATGATATGTTGACTTGTTGAATCGATATAAGGACTGTTTCACTAAATATATTCATAAATGCACATCGTATAATGACATATTGACTCAATATAAGGTCACATCGGCATGATATATTGTCTTGTTGAATCGATATAACGACTGTTTCACTTAATATATTAATAAATGCACATCGTATAATGACATATTGACTCAATATAAGGTCACATCGGCATGATATATTGTCTTGTTGAATCGATATAAGGACTGTTTCACTCAATATATTCATAAATCCACATCGTATAATGACAGATTGAGTCAATATAAGGTCACATCGGCATGATATATTGTCTTGTTGAATCAATACAAGGACTGTTTCACTTAATATATTCCTAAATGCACATATAATGACAGATTGACTCAATATATGGTCACATCGGCATGATATATTGTCTTGTTGAATCGATATGACGACTGTTTCACTTAATATATTCATAAATGCACATCGTATAATGACAGATTGACTCAATATAAGGTCACATCGGCATCATATAATGACGTTCTCACTGAATATACTGATATATTGACTTAATATATTGACAACGTGGCTTAATATATTGCTATTTGGACACAACAACGTTCATTTTGTACGTATAAGACAGTCAAGGCTTTCCATACGCAAACGCCAGTTGCATTAACGCATGAATGTATCTGTTTGCATGCCGTGTAATATTCAGAGAAACATGAAAGCTTAAAATAAGGTTTACGTCTATGGTCCTCAATAAATCGCTTAGGATAAAGGAAATCAGCAATGTTTGATCGACGGGGTACAGCAATACTAATGAAAGTGGCACTTGTCAGGGCTCGATCAAGGTACTATTCCTTATTACTCATTTTGTTGCAATGTCAAACCGGTCAACGCAGAAAATAAATTGCTAGTAATTAGATCAACTAAAACTTAATTTAGTCTAGACACGCCGTACCGATACAAAGTAGACCAGAAAACAAGTTTTGGACAGGCAATCAATGTACAAGGGACATACGTTCAATACGCAGGGAAGCGCCGATATATCACTAAATTGTGATAAAATACGCACATGGAATACAACCATACTCGTCAACATTTTCTGTATACACATCTCTTAGAGGGCGATCTAAAACATATTTTAACTTTTATGAAACGAGTATGGCCAGAAATGAAAGTTTATTACATTTGTACTATGTGGCACCATATAAGGCTTTTGTTGATTATATACTGAGTACATCTAGAAACACTGGGGTTACTGTCAACACTTTTTCAATTTTTATAATTGACAACCAAACTGTATTTACTTGATGATATTTTATTCCATGAACAATGCAACTGTAACATTTATGAAGTGCTATCGATGTCATTGAACAGTGACTGTGTGTATTGTGCGGCTAAAAAGTAGCGAAACACAAATTGGTAAAATCCTAATGTTTCAGAATCTAAGTGTTCTAAGTGAAAAGTTGAAATATTTATTTATTATTGTTTGATTACATATTCATGACGTCCAACAAGTTGTCTAGAAGTGTATGGATCAGTTGTGAGCTTTGCCTAAATATGGTACATGTGGAGCTACTGGTCCTGTCGGAGAGTTGTTTCACATGGATACATTGGATGTAAACGGTACCAACGTGCTAATAGAGTGTCTCCATATGAAACACTGTCGTTTAATGATACTTTAGCCGAAGTAAAATCTCCTATTCGACGTTCCCGTCATAGGCATCAGAATCGCCTGATTTTGCCCATGTTCGGACAATCCTGGCATTTTTATTCCGAAGCCTTGAATTTTTCTTTTGTGATTTTCTTTCTATTGGCTAAGCTTACAAAGGATTCGAACAAATTTACACCAACATTTATCATGCCTAAGTGATGCACGTGGAATTCATGCGTTTTGGGATTTTCTTGACGCACGGGAGTTGCGTAACCTGATCGATAAAATTTGGACATAAGCCAAGTTTCTACACGATTATACAATATTTTTACACAAAATTAAAAGATGTATGAACAATGGAAGTAAGAAAAAATCAACGATGAAAACGTTGCGTTTCTAGATGTACTGAGCATATATGGCGTGTGATATGTTACTGAGTACGCTATCACGCATCTTTGTCTATATATTTATAAATCTATGTCTGGTTCAAGCATTACCCTTTCAGTTGTTACACAGGAAGATGTAAGACAGTGTATCGTTTGAAGTTGTTGAAACATTAGTGTCTGATTTCATCTAGCACAACTGTTTTACGTCAACTGATGAAAAGTGATGATTAGATGATGTTATCAAAACATCTTATATACCATACCTATTGTACTAATGTATTTGTTGTCAGAAATTCAACATTGCATGTACAGGCAGTCGATCAATTTAATTAAAAAAAACTTATTTGCCACTTACGTCTTATACCATTAGGTTATGTCGAATTAGATTGCAGAAAAGGCGTTATATTACATTGGAAGAATATGCAGGTGTCGGCACAGACCTTCACATAGGTACAACGGGAGGTAATCTGATCTTGCAGTTTGAGGTTGACCATATTTTTTAGCTTCAATGACTGAACTAGTATTATGATAAAAATTGTTCGGTTTACGACCAGTGTTTGTTTTACAAATGAGGTCACAAATTTCACCAAACATACTATAGAAATTCGACAGATTTTCGTCCACGCTTTCACGTGTATTCAATAAATTAACTCTATCTGTCAACACGCCAATATTGGAGCTCCGTGAAGTTGGCAGCGGGTTACAAGTTAGTAGTTCGATATTCAATTTCTAACTGATAGCCAATACCGAACCAGCACCAAGTTCGTTATTCGACACCATTTGGCCAATATCGAACTGGTGTCCAATCTGCTGCTAGCACCAAGTTCGTTTTTCAGCTTTCAAAGAGGTAGAATACCGAACTGGGTTCGAATTTTCTGCCCGCAGCGGGTTCGATATTTAACCCGAAAAGAAAGCGAATACCGAACTGGGTTCGAATCTTTTGCAAGCAGCGGGTTCGATATTCATCACGAAAAGAAGACAATACCGAACAGGGCTCGAATCTTCTGCAAGCATCTGGTTCGATATTCAACTCGATTATATGACGAATACCGAACTGGGTTCGAATCTTCTGCCAGCAGTGGGTTCGATATTCAACTCGGTAAGAAGTCGAATACCGAAGTAGGTTCGAATCTTCAGGCAGCAGCGGGTTCGATATTCAACTCGATAATATGACAAATACCGAACTTGGTTCGAATCTTCTGCCAGCAGCGGGTTCGATATTCAACTCGATAGTATGACGAATACCGAACTGGGTTCGAATCTTTTGCCAGCAGCGGGTTCGATATTCAACTCGATAAAATGACGAATATCGAACAGGGTTCGAATCTGCTGCCAGCAGCGAGTTTGATATTCGACTCGATAAGAAACGAATATCGAACTCAGTTCGAATCTTCTGCCAGCACTGGGTTCGATATCCAACTCAATAATATGACGAATATCGTACTGGGTTTGAAACTGCTGCCAGCAGCGGGTCGGATATTCAACACGAAAAGAAGGCAATACCGAACAGGGCTCGAATCTTCGGCCAGCAGCGATATTCGACTCGATAAGAAACAAATACCGAACTCGGTTCGAATCTTCTGCCAGCAGCGGGTTCGATATTCAACTCGATAATAATACGAATACTGAACGCGGTTATAATCTGCTGTCAGCAGCGGGTTCGATATTCAACTCGATAATATGACGAATTCCGAACTGGGTTCGAATCTTCTGCCAGCAGCGGGTTCGATATTCAACTCGATAAAATGGCGAATATCGAACAGGGTTCGAATCTGCTGCCAGCAGCGGGTTCGATATTCGACTCGATAATATGACGAATACCGAACGCTGTTCGAATCTGTTGCTAGCAGCGGTTTCAATATTCAACTTGATAATATGACGAATTCCGAACTGGGTTCGAATCGGCTGACAGCAGCGGGTTCGATATTCAACTCGATAATATGACGAATACCGAACTGGGTTCGAATCAGGTGCCAGCAGCGGGTTCGATATTCAACCCGATAATATGACGAATACCGACCTGGGTTCGAATCTTCTGCCAGCAGCGGGTTTGATATTCAACTCGATAATATGACGAATACCGAACTGGGTTCGAATCGGCTGACAGCAGCGGGTTCGATATTCAACTCGATAATATGACGAATACCGAACTGGGTTCGAATCAGCTGCCAGCAGCGGGTTTGATATTCAACCCGATAATATGACGAATACCGAACTGGGTTCGAATCAACTGCAAGCAGCGGGTTTGATATTCAACTTGATAAAAAGTCGAATACCGAACTTGGTTCGAATCTTCTGCCAGCAGCGGGTTTGATATTCAACTCGATAATATGACGAATACCGAACTGGGTTCGAATATTCTGCCAGCAGCGGGTTCGGTATTCAACTCGATAATAGCACGAATACCAAACTCTGTTCGAATGTGCTGCCAGCAGCGGGTTCGGTATACAACTCGATAATAGTACGAATGCCGAACTCTGTTCGAATGTGTTGCCAGCAGCGAGTTCGATATTCAACTCGATAATATGACAAATACCAAACTGGGTTCGAATCTTCTGCCAGCAGTGGGTTCGATATTCAACTCGGTAAGAAGTCGAATACCGAACTACGTTCGAATCTTCAGGCAGCAGCGGGTTCGATATTCAACTCGATAATATGACGAATACCGAACTTGGTTCGAATCTTCTGCCAGCAGCGGGTTCGATATTCAACTCGATAGTATGACGAATACCGAACTGGGTTCGAATCTTTTGCCAGCAGCGGGTTCGATATTCAATTCGATAAAATGACAAATACCGTACAGGGTTCGATTCTGCTGCCAGCAGCGGGTTCGATATTCGACTCGATAAGAAACGAATACCGAACTCGGTTCGAATCTTTTGCCAGCAGCGGGTTCGATATTCAACTCGATAATATGACGAATATCGAACTGGGTTGGAATCTGCTGCCAGCAGCGGGTTCGATATTCAACACGAAAAGAAACTGTATACCGAACATGGTTCGAATCTTCTGCCAGCAACGGGTTCGATATTCTACTCGATAATATGACGCATTCCGAACTGGGCTCGAATCTTTTACCAGCAATGGGTTCGATGTAGAAAAATTATAAGTAAATCATATCTCTTGAAAAAGACCGCATGGTCGAAAATTTGAGTATAGAGTGGTTTTGCTACTAATGATATTGTGATCTCTTTTTAAGGAAATAATTATACAGTAGTCGGAACGTCCGAGTTGTCAAAATTTGCGTGTATCGTGCGTGTATCGTGCGTGTAACGTGCGTATCGTATGCGTGCGTGTATCGTGTGATTTTAGTAACTTGCATCGTCTATCGTATCGTATCGCCCATCGTGCATATCGTGTATATCGTGTGTATCGTGTACATCGTTTCGTGTACATCGTGTACAACGTGTATAACGTGTGAAACGTGTATGGTACAGTATAAGTATACGAAACACGACAGCGAGAGATTAATCGTGCAACTTTTTTCATGATCTAATTCTGTTTTCATGAATCGAACATTTAAATGGGCATTTCTAATCACTGCATGTAACTGCAGTATTTATTTTTTATTTCAACATGGATATTTGGGTATTTAATTCATATATTTTTTGGCCTAAGTTGTTCAATAATATGAACTAAGGCATCGCCTAAATGGGCATTAAGTACTCACTTGAACCCATAATTAATGGTACTCAACCAGTTGTCTCACATTTGTACGGAATCCAATTAGTGCAATATGAATTATCAATTAAGAGGACGAGAATTGCGCGACACATGAAGCGACGCGCGACAATCATTCGATACAAGAAGCGACGCACAATTTTCAAACACGAGATCTCGCTCTAACGCAGTATCAGAAACCATGAGATTTCGCAGTAGAATATCGTGCCTCGCCTCCTGTGTCGCGAGATTCTCGAATGTCGCTTCGTGTCTCGGGCTGAAATATCGTGCCTCGCTTTGCATGTCTCGGTTTGTAAATTTTATGCTACTGCGACAATCTGGCGATATAATTTCGTGTGTCGCCTTATTGTCGCTTCTTGACTCGCTTCGCATCTCGTGCCTCGACCTTGGAACGCGAGGCACGAGATGCGAAGAGAGTCAAGAAGCGACAATAAGGCGACACACGAAATTATATCGCCAGATTGTCGCAGTAGCATAAAATTTACAAACCGTGAGACACGACACATGGTTTGATAAAAAGGAGCGTACTGAGGCAACCAGTTTCTGTGACCCCAGAAGACCAGGTATGTAGATGTAGGTTAGGCTGACGGTAGTCGAACTAGACCGTGGCTAGGCCCCTATCTTGCGAGGAACGATAATTCATATGGCACTAACCAGATTCCGTACATTTTACCAATGTCACCAGGCTATGTTTTTGTCAATAAATCCCTAATAAATATTACATATTAATGACAATTAGCTATAAATTAACTGACATTACATGATTAGACTTCACAATAGTCGTCAGACAAATCCGACAATTTTGGTCTCTATCAGGTGCATTTGGTTTCCGTCCAGACTGCCTGTCCGATGACTCTTAACCATCATGGTTCGCTTTTATTCCTTTGTACATGACCACATGTCTTTTGTGAGACTGTCTTGATTAGTCAATAATAAATTTGTAAGCCAGTCGCAAAGTAGGAAAACAATCTAATTAGCTCCTCGCTCTTGTACTCTTTTTCTGAAGAGTCTCCTCATAATTCCCCGAGGAAAAAGTATGCATAAAAAAAGGGGAAGGCCGTCAAACAACAAGTCTAAAACTGATTTCACAATGAAAGTACTTGTAAACAAAAAAAGACTCAAAGCCATCTTTTACCGAGTGTACGCCCCCTATTCGTCACACTTATTTGTTGCAGACCTATAACTGGCATTCGAAAAGTGAATATATTAAAATGAATGTGTTAAGACGTACTGTATTCACCGCATATTCATTTCACATTTGATACATGTTCACCGCACACATGTGACACATTTGTCAGAGGGCATACTTTTCTGTATTAAAAGGGTACTAAGGGTAGCCAGACTTCTCAATAGCTGTTGGATGAATCCGACAATTCCAGTATCTGTCCGCCTTTTAGCGAAACAAAAATCGGTCTGACTGATTTCCTTCCGGTCTGACAGTTTCTCCAAGTCTGTCAGACTGTAAGCGACTATCGGTAAGTCTGGTAGCCCAAAAAATCTCGGACACTTTCACCAAGTGACCTATATTTTGACCCAGGATGACCTAATTTATTGAAATTGACCTAGATTATAATGAAATAATTCATTCTGGAGAATTTTCATCAAGATAAGACCAAGATAAATTTTTTTATCTCTATTGTCTACACAAGCAATTTCTAGGATTTGACCTTTATATTAAGTGACACATTTTTTACCCCAGATTGAACTAGATTTTGTAGAGATTATCCATCTGATTAAATTGGCCTAGTGACTACCACGGTGGGGAATCACGTGGTTTCAATGGTAGGATCCACCAGAAAAATGGCGGCCAATTTACGTCGACTGAACCCATATTTTTAGGTAAATATATAACCACTGGTAGACACTCTACAGCGGAAATAGCCCCCTATTTTGGACGAAAACGAAAGTAAAAGTGGTAATCGATTTTGGAGGACGGTAAGTTTTTAACCATTATTCGGTAAATATGTATGCGATTCACGTGAAGTGAACTGATTTAGATAGTATAATGTTTATTTTAAAGCTCCAGTGTAGTCATTTGTTCTGTAACTTCGTTAACTCTTGACAAACAGCACCGAAATGTTCCTCTTTTGGCGGACGATGCAGAAAAACGCACATTTTTCTTTTATCGCAGCTAAATTATACATTTTTCAAGACCCTGTTAAGATTTAAACTTTAACCTGTCATGTTCTTTACCTATGTTGAAACCCTCGTCAATAAACATGCACTAACAAGCATGTAATTGAAGAAAAACAACATTGCGATGTGTACAGAGTCTAGCCTTTTTAAGAAATTTAATGTACAGAGTCTAGTTTTTTACTGCACTGGGTCTAGCAGTCCTGTACAGGGTCTAGTTTCCTAATTTTGACTATATTGACAAGAACTAATCGAATTTACCAAAACTATTGCTTTGTTTAAATTGTCCAGTGATATCTTTATATTATAAAAAATATTGGGGACGAAAATGTTATTTGATTTCCTATAGGTCGTGGGTTCAACCCCCATTAGAGCCAAAATATTTTTAATATTTCTTTCTTTAATTTTTAGTTATAAGACAATGGTTTGGCTTCGTGACATCACTTTATAGTGTAATTTGGAGAAATTTTTTTTTTCTTTTTTTTCTTTAATTTTATAGGAATTTATATGTGGCAAATAGATGAAAATCGGGTTACCATTTACTCGGTAAAACCTTTCAAAATTTTGTTAAAACAATACACACACATTAAAGTTTTTATTTTTTAAAAATCAATGGTGCCAATTGTTTAGATCATATTTTATTGCCATTTATCTATAGGGTACTTATTAGCAATATAAAAAAATGCCTTAATTTCAAGGAGGCTAGGGTTACATTTTTATCTTTATCTTCTTAATAATCAGACCAAACATCATTTTTACACGTTTGATTGAAGAAATAATCATTATCATTAGATTTAAACACACTCTTGTTTATATTTTGTCATCTGTTGCAGACGTATTTTATTTATCATGCAGTTTACTCCATTTGTTTTTGCAGTACTTTCTTACGCTGTGTGTAGGGAAAAAAAATAGTAATTACTCTCTTAAATGACATTAAAAGTGTTTTTTTCTCTTAACTCTTGTTTTCTAGTTTGTCATATCCAACAACCTTCCCAATAAGGTTAAATCGGAAAATCGGGCAATTTCGCAAGAACAAGTATGAATAACAAGAACTTCAATTAGCTTGATTTTGTAACAAAATGGCCAAATAATACCAAATAAGATATCTCAGAATGCACCAGATGGATCCACTGTTTTTGAAAATGTTCCCGGGGAGCATTCCGGACCCCTAATACAATGACCTCCTATTTTTACAGGCAACAACCTCCCAGATATACACAATCTTAGTCATTATATAGAAACACAAGACATCCACATACGCTTCCATAAACATGATGTTTTATCTATATCTATAATGTTTGGTCACCCCCCCCCATTTTAAATACATCACAAGCAGTCGGGCGTAAGTTACTTTCAATAATGAAATAATCCAGGTAAACGGGATGTCCTTTTCCCAATCAGCATTGAAGTGCATATTTGAACTTGTGGTTTATATCGTCCTCCTTGGTGCGCTTGGCTAAGCTACCGCTCGTTAGCCTTTTTCAATGTTTTAGCTTGGGATCGAATCCCACCAACATGGACATTCATTTTTAATTTTGTTAAATAAACATGTGTGCATGTGCATGTCTATAATCGACATTTCTAAAACATTTATTTGTTCTAATGTAAACACTGATGCACTGAAAACATTCCCATATGCAAACTTTTGAACCGAAGTATCGGTCAACTGTCAGCCAAATCGCGCGCATTGAGTAACTATTTGCCAATTCTGACGTTTCTACAGAAAACTTTTAAAATGATGTTTCCGGCGAAACCAATGACTCAAGTTATTTGTAAATGAACCCAATAGTCGTCTGAGCAATGTTCAGATGTAAGATGAGCAATGAATACAATATCCATACTTAAATTAATATAAAAACGAAGCTATTTTTGTCAAATATATGAATTAGATGTATCGTTTATATAAATAAAGTATAAAAACATGCATGTAGATTGTAGAATCTAATACAAAAGTACGATAAAAACAAAGCTGAACAGCAGAGGACTCGAACAAAGAGTCCATATAAAAGTATGTTTCTGTTAATAGGACAGGTTATCCAGAAGGCCATGTTGCCAACTAGAAATTTACATAATTTGTTTTAGATAAAACCATACTTTAATAGAAAAAAAGGTAAAAGTCGTTTCAACCTGGCTAGTGGACTCGTCCAAAGGTCATATTTCGAAGGTCGTTGTACATCTATAAATCCACGCGCTAGACTAATGCAGTGTTCAGTTACAATACTTGATACGATTTACTAAATGTAGTTTGTTTCCAAGAACTAATAATGATAACAAGGTACGTAGTTTACATTCATAATTAGTAATTAATATTTGACTTTCATCTATGAGTCGTTAGTATGCTAAATTTCAATATTTTAAAATGACAAACAAATGCCTACATGCTCCGATGTAACGATCAATCGAAGAACCGTCGTCTTACTCTGGCTCGCATTCTAGCACAGATATGACCTCTTTATAGAATTGGACTGCATGTAAATGTGACAATATTTCATGCATGATATCCAAAGCATGCTCTACATGAACGAAAAGCATCATGAATATCATACAAATGTAGCTTACAGGTACATGTATACGCTTTATCTTCTGTACCTTCAAACCATGGCTAATTTTATATAAACTATCCTGATGTTTGTCCCCAGAACGTTCAAATGAATATATATACATTGAATCGGTGACAAAAAGTTATTTTTATGTTCATAGACAAGCATGTATGATTAACCACACAGTCTAAGCCTGAAAATTAATCTATATTAACACTATTTACATACAAAAAATACATAAATGTAACGAGAAAATCAAATAAATAACATTAACTAGACCCCGTACTCCCGGCTAGACCCCGAACACTTGTTATGTGAATAAAAACTAGACTCTGTACAGTAAAAAACTAGACCCAGTACACAAAGCAATATTGTTTTTCGTCAATTACATGCTTGTTAGTGCATGTTTATTGACGAGGGTTTCAACATAGGTAAAGAACATGTCAGGTTAAAGTTTAAATCTTAACAGGGTCTTGGAAAATGAATAATTTAGCTGCGATAAAAGAAAAATGTACGTTTTTCTGCACCGTCCGCCAAAAGAGGAACATTTCGGTGCTGTTTGTCAAGAGTTAACGAAATTACAGAGCAAATGACTACATTTGAGCTTTAAAATAAACATTACACTACCTAAATCAGTTCACTTCAAGTGAATCGCATACATATTTACCGAATAATGGTTAAAAACTTACCGTCCTCCGAAATCGATTACCACTTTTACTTTCGTTTTCGTCCAAAATAGGGGGCTATTTCCGCTGTACGGTGTCTACCAGTGATAACACCGAGACTCGTTTGTTTCTGGACACCCCGACTAGCACGCAATGGCTTCTCCACTGAATCTTTTGGTACCCTACTTTCCACGATCGATTCCGTAGTTTCCTCAAACACTTCGATATTGTTCCGTAAAAACAAAGTACTAGCGGGGTAGACCTCACGATATTGACGATTTTTAACATATTATGACAATATCTCCTTTATATCATCCGTATTTCATGCGATTCCAATATGCGAATATTTCGCCAACATTTGCCAACACAAATACCTCCAGAATAGCATTAATTTTGCTTTTCTGAAAAATATAACAGTCAATTTGGATACAAGATAGGACTCACGCTATGGGTTGGACGAACGATTGAACCTGGACAGAGCGCACCCAACATTGCGGTCGGGGGTGTTCTACGCTTCTATCAATCGAAATATGCGGAACGGGCTCATAATCATAATGTTCATTTATACAAGTATGCTATTAGAGCATGTTACTTTTAAGCCAATTAGAATCAGGAATAGTTCCAAATGGCTATGCAATTTGAAAACACGGTCCTGTATCTATTAAGTTGCTCAGTTCGACGCAACGTGACGCATTCATAAAGAGTAAGTAAAGTATACATTTAATGGTGTGGCGCCGTTTGCTACACGTGTATTTAAAGACCGCACCGGTTGTTCAAATTAAAACGCTCATGTCATTTGTGTTCTTCGCAAGTATACCACTACTTCACACATAAAAAGGTATGCCAATTGAAAGAGTTTGTTGCGATGCATTGGTCTTAGCAGCATCTGATTATTTTGTATTTGGATCGAGTGCTATTGACTCATTAAGTGAATTTTCACATATTTTCGCGACCAGGAATTAATACTGACAAGTACATTTAAGGTTCTCGTATTGCTTAGTAGATGTACTCTTACGAGGGTTGTTCGATATGTATTGTCACTTGGGCTTGGAAAAACAAACTATACCCGATATCTGAAATTTTATTATGACATTCCTTTAAACTACTCTCCCTGAGAATATATACAAATTTTCACCATTTTGACCCACATGTAAAATACATTAAAAACGTGTTTTGGGGGTATAGTCATAGGGCACTAGGAAAATGCTGAACCATCAATTTTTTCAGTAGCATAATTTCGCCCCACAAACATTATTTTAAGTTTTATCAAATGGAAAAGGTAAAAATGTGCCCATTTTGGAGATGTAAGAGGATTTTATGACATTACCACACCTCCTCTCTTAATAAACTCAGTAATATTACCCGCACAGTGGCAAAAAAGCGTGGTTTTAAGCAGATTCGTGAAGTGTGAACTACTCGTTTCGCAGATTTTAAAAAAGTAACTAGTATTTTTTTCAAAACTTTGTCACGGTAGGACAAGTTATTCATCCGCCTACCCTTAGGCACCGAAAACTTGTATTGTCGGTCCTCTAATGGTAATGGAAAAGGCACACAAAGCCTTTCGTGTATGAACTGTCCTCATTGCTATATTAGCCCTTTGACCAGAATTTGGGTCATTTTCAAGGCTGTTCCTTTCCTCAACCAAAATTATTTTCTATTTACAAACTGTTCTATATGAGAATGAACCATCTATTTACGCACTAACAATTCCGTTTTTAAAATTCATGCACTAGATTATACATAGTGCGACGCTTTAGATAGGCTCATTTTTTAGGCTTACTTTAATCAAGTTTTGTCGACCATAATTATCCCTAGTGTCTACGAGTAGCATATTGCAACTTCCTCTTAGACAAAAAGATGTATGAAATTGGTACCAATGTAAAGCTAATGAATAGATTTATCGATTTTTGTAAGCCGTAAACCGTTGGGGCGGAACAAGCTCGAGACTTACGTGCAAAGACAATACATATCGAACAGCCCCCGTATTAACATTACTTATTCGTGAAATACTGAACTCTATTTATATTAGTATTTTTGGTACGCGGAGTGTGTTTTGTATACGGAGAAGGCATATGCCTCTAAGTATTCTTTACTCTTATTAATTACTACGATTATACGCGAACAGAATTGACCTTCGGTCATGGATAATGGTAAATTCGATACTTCCCTTAAGTAAGTTATACATTATTTTCAAATTACGGCTTTAAGGAATATGTCGATATTATTACAGTAAGAAAATTTAGGCATTCTTTAACAAAAATTAGACTTTCATCACATAGACTTGAAATAAAATTAGGCAGATGACAAAGACCAGAAAAAACACCAAGATCAGAACGTAAATGCAAATTTTGCCGATCATTAGAAGACGAATTCCATTATTTACTAGAATGCCCCCTATAAAACAACCTAAGAAAACAATATATTAATAAGAAATTCTGGAAATACCCTAATATTCTGAAATTTAGCAGTCTCATGTCGTCAGAACAACCCATAGTCTGTAGACAATTATCTATCTTTATTTTTAAAGCCTTAGAAAAACGAGACGAGGTACTTTACAATTAAATACATGTACTACAGTTAGACACCATTCTTCTCCTAAATACGGTATATTCCTTACTTTTGGTAATATTATGATGAATCGTTAAACTCAAAGATACAACATATGTAAACTATTAT
Organism: Spisula subtruncata; assembly: GCA_963678985.1. Lineage (NCBI taxonomy): Eukaryota > Metazoa > Mollusca > Bivalvia > Venerida > Mactridae > Spisula > Spisula subtruncata. The sequence goes on along the minus strand of OY787663.1, from coordinate 28,864,820 downwards.
TTATTCTGTTTATATTGATCAACGCCTTCATCACTGATTCATCGAAATCTTCTGTAAGTATTTTGTAAACATCTTATGAGTGAGTAGGTTATTGATTGGTTGTATATATATTTGTGCGCGTTAGTGCGTGCGTGCGTGTGGACGGATGCGTGGATGTGAGAATTGTGCGAGTATGTGTGCGTTCATGTATGTATGTGTGTATGAGTTATGTGTAAAAATGTGTCTGAGAGTCGGGTTGTGAGATGGAGAGTATGTATGAGTGCGAGTAATACTGCACATTTTGCATGATGGAGTAACGATATTTCATTATTATTAACATTACTGTATCGGAACATATATTATATTGACGTAAATATGCATGTAAACAGATGGACAAATGCGCCAAAAAACTTTTTTCAAATAAACCTTAAACGTATGACAGGTAGGTATTTTCTGATACAAAAATAGCGATTCTGTAAAATTAAATAAAGTTCGTAATGACGTCATCAACTTTGACGATTGTATGGACTGATTTTAAGTCATTTAGAATGAAAAATACGATCGATGTGGTTATCGAGCCTACGATAATTACCATTCCGTTATTCTGCGAAGTGATCAAGCAGTACCTGCTAAGCCTGCCCTTGAGAATTAGTCAGCCATGTTGATCATTCGTATGTGAGTCGATATTTATTTTTGCAACATTTGAGCTCGAAGATTTTTCCTTTAAAAAAAGCATCAGATTTTTTTTCTTGTTTAAATGATGTATTGATGTATAATCTATGCTATAGCACATAAAATCCACATCAAATAATCCATATTTCATAAGGATGCTGTACTTTGTTTGACTTGGTTTGTTGAAATGTCCTTCCTTTAACGCCTTTGTATCATGCAATATATTAAACACTAATATACAAAGGTAGCAATGTTCTTGTTATTTGAAAAGAACTCGACTCATATCACATAAAAGTGCATTTGTATTTAATAAACATGAAACGGTTAAAACATATGGCATTTTGGAGAAACCTTTTTGAAAATATGCAATTTGATCGTAATTAAGTTATCATGGTCTTTTTAATTCTAACCCGTTCGTTAAAGACGACTCATCGCTCTGAAAGAAGTGTAAGAAAGAAATGAACGTGATGACATATTACGTAGAATATTTTGCAATATGCGTTAAAATAAAACCGATTCCTATACGATTAACTGGAGAGTCAAGTTATTTTATACGGGCATAATTAATACCAAAATTCGAAGCTATATAAAAAAGTTAAGTTACCAATTTTCTAGGGCTCTTTCAGCTGTTAGGCCGCTCAAGCAAACATACGCTCGTGTCTCCCTCTGGAGGCAATTTCTCTCCTGTGTTTGCGACAGCCAACATCGAGCTGCTGCGCCCAGGAATAGACCCTTCCCTCACAGGTACAATTTTACACCATGGTGGAGTGGAGCATGTGGGTCTTGCTCAGAGCAATTGGCCAGTGGTCCAGACGGGGTTGAACCCGAGACCTCTCGATCCCGAAGCGCGCGCCCTACCTCTTAGTCTACCTACTATAAATTAATGACGTCATTAAGATCGTGTGTTGTGGCTATCATTAGAAACATATTTTTGCAACACATTGATCGACACACATACACAAATTACGTATATTGTTAATACATTAATATTATTTGTTTTAAAGAATAAAAAATATAGCTGTCATACTAATATACCCCGTTGGCAAAAGACCACATTATCTGCAAAATCAACCCATCACTTATTTCTTTCCTTCATGTACATTTAAAGGTCAAGGTTGCTCATGTATGAAAGTTTAAGGAAACTCCAGCACCAACAGTAAGTCGAGTTGCGTTCACGAGAATTCGTCTACGAACAGACTGATTGAAGAACAGGCAGATCTGCTGGTAACAGTATACATCATATAACTTGTGTTGTGTGAGTGTATAAAACTCAATTATAAACAAAAGATTCCAGCAAGCATAATAATTACACACTTGTATGAATGAATATAATGAGCACTCGATCCAAATACAAAATAATCAGATGCTGCTTAGACCAATGCATCGCAACAAACTCTTTCAATTGGCATACCTTTTTATGTGTGAAGTAGTGGTATACTTGCGAAGAACACAAATGACATGAGCGTTTTAATTTGAACAACCGGTGCGGTCTTTAAATACACGTGTAGCAAACGGCGCCACACCATTAAATGTATACTTTACTTACTCTTTATGAATGCGTCACGTTGCGTCGAACTGAGCAACTTAATAGATACAGGACCGTGTTTTCAAATTGCATAGCCATTTGGAACTATTCCTGATTCTAATTGGCTTAAAAGTAACATGCTCTAATAGCATACTTGTATAAATGAACATTATGATTATGAGCCCGTTCCGCATATTTCGATTGATAGAAGCGTAGAACACCCCCGACCGCAATGTTGGGTGCGCTCTGTCCAGGTTCAATCGTTCGTCCAACCCATAGCGTGAGTCCTATCTTGTATGCAAATTGACTGTTTATTTTTCAGAAAAGCAAAATTAATGCTATTCTGGAGGTATTTGTGTTGGAAAATGTTGGCGAAATATTCGCATATTGGAATCGCATGAAATACGGATGATATAAAGGAGATATGGTCATAGCATGTTAAAAATCGTCAATATCGTGAGGTCTACCCCGCTAGTACTTTGTTTTTACGGAACAATATCGAAGTGTTTGAGGAAACTACGGAATCGATCGTGGAAAGTAGGGTACCAATAGATTCAGTGGAGAAGCCATTGCGTGCTAGTCGGGGTGTCCAGAAACAAACGAGTCTCGGTGTTATATATTTACCTAAAAATATGGGTTCAGTCGACGTAAATTGGCCGCCATTTTTCTGGTGGATCCTACCATTGAAACCACGTGATTCCCCACCGTGGACTACACAACGTGACAATGTCACAATTAAGGTTTTGACCAACTGACCCAAGCGGATAGAGTACATAATCAACATGAGTAGACATCGCGATGTAATCGTGGCGATTTATTGTCACTCATTTCCGCAATAAGCCTGATAATAATGCGAGTGAAATTATTTCACTACAGGCTTTGCGGCTGGGTAAACATTCCGGCAACACAGAGATGCAAATGAAATTTTTTTGACCCTGATGATGATCGCAGAAATGTGTGATTTTAGGGAAACATAGCGGAGCTGTACAGTAGTCCGCTATTGAGCGCTATGCTTAAAATAAGCGCTACAATATATCGGACAAAATGGAACACATATATTATTTCGGTGAGCGCTCGTGGCTAGCAGACTGTTACGTATAGCGCTGAATTTTTTAAGTTCTTGCAAGGCGCCCGTTTCATACGAAAGCACTTTGTAGCGCTTGCCTAGCAATGCGGATAAATGATATGCTCGCTGGTTGCCTGTTGTTCTATATATACATGGTAAAGCACTACAAAAAAGCAATTGATAACGCGTTAGTTTAATATGGAAAAGGCTCCAGTAGCTATGCATTAATGTACTGTATTAAAATTATTACTTGTCAGAAATTACACAAACTACCCAAGGGACATGATATACTAAGCTTAGCGCTGGCCCTTCGGTAAGCTTCTCCATCTTAGTAATACAATGCATTAATGACGCACCATTAAGTTGCATCCACAACCCCAACCCTGTGGATGGGCGGTGGAATAGCCTGGGGAAACAGTTGTGTTTTAGATTTTTACCTTCAATTTTAGGAGCCTTACTCCGCAATGCCGGGAAAATGTAGGGAAGTTTTCTCCGAACCAATACCACGGGGACAATATTTAGTTGCCAGGGGCCGAGGAATTACCAGAGAGTTTATGGTAATTTTACCATTAGCTGTTCCACTCGGCCGGCCCATGAAACAGGAAAGGCAGGGGTTTCGACAACATGAAAGTAAAAATCTAGCCCATCCCCTGTGGTTGGTGGGGGCCTTGGGTGCATAATCTCATAAACAAGAGCAATTGGGACACTGAAAAAAAGTCAGTGTAAAAAATGTTCAGGGTCATTCCAAAATTTGGCAAATAAATGGAATCGAGAATGACAGGATACTTACATAATACAGTTTTACAGTTTTATTGGTATAATCGGCATGTGAAATGCCTTTGACCATGACCATACAAAGACCTAAATTACACAGATTGGAAACAGTTACCAAGTCTCACGATATCTCGTGGCCGGTCGTCTGAAATCTCGCGAAATTTCGTCCGTTTTTAAAACCTTATACTGTAAAATCATTTAATTTCGTCGGGACGAAATTTCGTGGTTTTGGTATAAATGACAATTTCGTTGGGACTTGAATTCTTGGAATTTACATTTCAGTTAAGGAGAAAGTCCAAGTAACTGTCCATTCCTGAGAAATAATGGAGACGAGGCCCCGAAGGGGCCGAGTATTCATTATTTCTCAGGAATGGACAGATACGCGGATTTTCTCTGACTTAAAATACACCAATACTGTCAAATGAAAATTTGATTTTCTGAAAAGATGCTTTAAATGTCAAAATTGAAAGAAAATGCCTTTTTGCAAAAAAAGTCTCCCCTGATGTACCTCTTATAAAAAGAAGACTAAAAATATTAACATGACTGAGCGAGAAGATCATGCTTTTTTCATGAAACCAGTGAACTAATACAATAACTCTCCATTACTTTATAATGGTGTGTAGTCCATGCAAACACAAGTTGTGTGTTATGTGTTACACGATCAGTCAATGGTCATTTACCCAGTGTCACTTGATGTTATAACACGGTGGACATTATTAAGACTTTGTTTCAGTCAGAGGATATATTACCGTGCATAAACTATACATGGATATTTATAATTGATATGCAACTTGATGGACATAACTACAATGTTTTTAACATGTTGTTTTTAAACCTAGCTCTGTATTTGCACAGTATTAATTATGTACATATACAGTATAATTGTGAGGGCAGTGTCTATTCCTAGGCGCCGCAGGTCGATGTTGGCTGCCACGCCAGCAAAAGAGAAAACGTCTCCCCGTGAGACTCGAATGTTTCTTGGGAGTCCAATGATCAGGGGAAGTTAATGTCAAAGAGGGATTTAGCGGCTGAACAGCTGAAAACAGCCCTTGTAAATTGGGAACTTAACTTTTTTCTTACACTCCAAAATTAATACAAACTTTGCCCGTTCTTTAATTCAAACATAGGAGTCCAATCGACACATGTCTTCCTGGATAATAAGCCTTGTATGACCAAAACAATTAGTAATTAGATTTGCACGTACTATTATATTCCAACTGTTTCATCTGATCATCTCAAAACCTAAGTTGCAATGTTTTTGGACATTTTAATGTAGGCCAAGGTCGATTATTTCATTTTCAGTATAATGCTGAACAAAATGTTGGCCCTTATGCATGTATAAAAGCTGTAATTGGAACTTATTGAATGGTAATGATCACGCGAAAGTGCAATTGCAAATTATTAACGGTATTTAATATCATATCACACTAGCATTATCTTGATTTCTTTATTTCTTGCGCGCATACCACCTTAATAACTGGAATTATATTAATGTTCAAAGCTATTTAGTAACAGCGTGTTGATTTAATTTTCTAGTTTCGTTGTGGTTTGAGCATTTTTATCTGTCTTTTGATTTCTTTTTTCTGTGTTCGGCTCTTTCAGTTTCAGCCGCTTTTCCTGCAAATTGTATTGCCCTTTTTGTGAACACAAATTGCATCCACGGCCCAACCCCCGCGTATGGCTGCGGTGTTTTACCCTCCACATTCCCCCGCACTGCCGGGGAAATGTTAGGATTATTTTCACCGAACCAATACCTTTGGGACAATGTAACCCAAAAGTAAATATTCCGACCCATCTATTTGGGATGGCGGACAATGAATGCAACTCACTGGTGTATAATTATACATTATTTACAATAATTGTCCATTACATGGTAACACATTTAATTTAAAAAATCTTCATTTTTTGTTAACACTACATTGGTGTGTTATGTTTTTCAGGCATAGAGAGTTTTCTTAACAATAACTCACCAATATTTCGTATACACATTTAATGTAATGTGTATACGAAATAATGGAGAGTTATTGTTAAGACAACTCTCCATTCCTGAAAAATAATGGAGAGTTTATGAATGCGTTAATCCCCTGGGTGTATTTTAAGGTAATAAAACAAGGGTCAAAATTAATGTCCGTTGGGATTAAAGTTCGTGGTTGAGGTGAACCACGAAATCCACGAAATTTAATCCCCCACGAAAATTAATGATTTTACAGTATCTCATGTTCTAATATATACTTATGAAAAACCAAATTGTCTATGCCATAGATTTATTATTCAGCTTTAAAATGATACCTCAATTATTGAAATCATTCAAGAAATTAAACAGTAGACCCCGAAGAGCCAGACCTACTGTCATTTTAATCAAATTACTGTATATTAAATGTTTATCCGAAAATGCCTGGATTTGCTTCATTCAATTCTTAATTTTCTGTATTTTATTAGAGGTAGGCGAAAATGAATTACTTCGTGTAGTAGAAGAAACTGAGCTGTTCAACACGACACATTGTCCATTAAAATGGAAAACTAAAACAAGTTTTATGAACAATAACTGAATCTGCTGCCTGTCATTTTGCGTTTTCTCTAAATTTTCAGTGGAGTGTCCAATCTGTGTAATTGAGGTCTTTGCATAATATTTCTGTCATCGGGGCGCATTGTATAACAACTTTAATTCCTCGTTTATAGTAACGAGTACTTAAATAAGTTGAAAAACCTTGAAGTAAATAAATCGAAAATCCATCTTTCTGTTTTTTCATAAAAATCTGGATCAACAAACGCTTGAAAGATACCGATGATCAGTAACGCCAACGGTTTTTTCCCTTTTCCTTCCTACAGACACGCCTAATGAAGGCCTATACTTCTAGTGAGTAAAACTTGTCGGTTAAAGGCCAGGCTTTAATAATAATGGTCTAAATAAGCGGCCTTCGGCAACCCTGTAACAATATTTGACAAATACTGATACTCAGAGTAAATATCGGCTAAACGTTCAGTCGCAAGTACGTTACTGGTCGGCGACCAGTTTTCGACATTTTTTGCATGTTTTTCGGCATTATCTCGAAAACTAAACGGGTTAAAACAAAACAACTTACATTTTTGTAATCCTGAGCTCAAGACCGATATTATAATCACAATTTGACATTAGTGACGTCATACAGTGCGTAGAATTCGGGGCGAAGAAGTGGTCACTATTTCAGGCCGTAAATTAGATGTAGAGTATCAGTATCCGACATTTCACATTAAATTAGGTTTAATTTCCTCTTTTCCCCGTTTTGACCCTCTCAACTAAAAGGAAATTATCTCCTGTTGACTGAACATAGCTTTTTAGAGTTGTCTCTCTTTGTTTGTTTACGCACCGGTAATGGAATTGAGGCCTAATGGTCAGTGCTTTTTCCAATAAGTAAAAATCGCTGACGTCATTCATAATGACGTCAATGATGACGTTTTTTTCAATATTTATCTAACATCGAGTTTTGTATGGATCGCCGATACTGCTCATACCAGTTGTTGAGCTAAACCTTGCTTTGTCAAAGACTCTGGCAAACCCGTGGATATTTATAGATGAACTCGTTTGTTTCATCGCACGTGCACATTTTTCGTAAACAGATGATCCCCCAAGGGAAAGAGGTGACGACTATCATTTCATTGCATGTAGTTCTTGATAATTTCTTTTTATTTCCGTGAATTGTAAATTTTCTGTCACACAAATGTTGCGTTGGTCAAGTTCTTTAATTATACCCAATATCTTAATTTTAAAGCTATACGCTAAATACGAAAAAATATCAAATGTCGGATACTGGTACCCATCGGGAACTGATCGCCGACCAGTACTCGACTTATTTAATGCAACAATATTTGGTCGGACTCGACGTCTTACAACGATACAACAACATTGTTAGTCGTATTAATTACTGCTTCGATTACAAACAATTTTGAGTCTGATAGTGGACGAAATTTTAAGGTGAATTTCTCACACTCGGAATCTTCTTGCGATTCGTGCATATCGTGTAGAACGCACGTTCCGTATCTCTATCGTGTATATCGTGTATACCATGTATTATACTGTATAACGTACGGGATCGTGTATCATATCGTATCGCCCATCGTGCAGACCGTGTATACCGTGTATAACGGACGGATCGTGTATCCTATCGTATCGCCCATCGTGTATTTTTGTAACGGGAACCGTGCCTGTATCGTCCGTATACCGTGCGTGCATCGTTCGTCGATCGTGCGCATCGTGTGACAACTCGGACGTTCCGACTACTGTACTAAAATACAATGTCATTAAGCCCGGTTTTCCAGGAGAACGGCTCATATATATTATATTATTTTATGATTTAGTGAATGTAACATGGCACCCGTGATTGCTGGAATCAAAATGGCGGCTAAAATGACAAGTTGGGTGGGGGAAAACTGGTTTTAATTACTTTATTAGTACATATGGTGTAAAATAAACTTTTAAACTGTAAAATGTAATACATTCTCACATAAATATTTAATTTTAAATTATTTAACCTTTAACGGATTCAAAATGGCGTCCAAGATGCCTTCCCAAATCAAATCAGTTATTGTGTTAGTGGTCCATAGATGTTACAAATTGGTATTTTTATGATCGATTGGAGTGTAAGTTGTGCAAACATAATTACTACTTAAATACGCTGTTTGAATAACTATTTTTTTTAAATGGCATCAATGATGGCTGAATTCAAAATTGTGACAAAATGGCCGCCACATATAGGTATGTCAAACTGGAAAATTGCATTTATAACATGTATCGTAATAGAAGTTGTAAATGTGAACATATCTATAGGTCACATTTTATAGATCTAATTAATTAATGTAACAGTAAACACTTCGACTTAATGTTCAGTTTATTTTAATTGACTTCCAAGATGGTTGTCATTCATGTACATAGCTTGTGTGTTCAAACCAGGAGTTATATTAAATACTGATCATATTTAATAGGAGAATGAGGATAATCGCATAGTTACATCGCCTGTAACTGACCAACTGTTTACTATGATGTGATGCGGTTGGCTGTTCTTATCCTTAAGTTAAGTAAGGTCAATATTGAATACCACCCAGACTGATTATCATATTATATCAGTGTTGGGGTGATAACATAGTACGGTATATACGTACATGGGTAAGGTATCTTTTACACGTATATATACATGTTTTATTTATACATAGCCGCCAAAGAATAGATCATCTGCACATACATCAAATTCGAGACATACACCGATTTCACTATAAGCACCATTCATATGCCACGGAAACGATCCTCATCATTGGATCAAACTACCGGTCACTTAGCAGTGACCAACTACCACCAGCAATCAATGATACATGGAAGAGATCAACCAATTCCACCCTGTCTACCCAACATCGACAAAATGGCTAACAGGCGATATTAACTTACAAGGATGGAAAACTGGCATTATTACAGGCAACACCTTCGACATATTTTCCCAATATTTATAGACACGGTAATATAAATCAGTTCGGAACAATTTGTCAACCTCATGACAGGGGTAAAGAACATACCTATCATCTTTGAAACCAACCACGCAAACCAAGAAGAATGTTACCATCTGGGGTAAGCAACTACAATGCTGTATTTATACAGGTTAAGTGCAGAAAGATACATGTATATTATTCCAACAAGAATGATACTGTTATGGACGAAGGCTGGTACAACCATCATACGCACGGTCCAGGACATCAGCATTGACATTTCCTCGCACTCACACCACATATATTGACACCTTATGAATGTCATTTCAGTGACTACGCCAATGCGCCATATACACCCATTTACCATCCTAGATATTACCAACCAATGATAATAGTAACCAAGAAAGCAAATCATTCCACACAGCATCAGTTTAGACACATCGGGAGTGAGAAAGCTCATAACAGGTCATGGCCCGCACAAATCAACGATCCCAAACAACATCCACACAAGTGTTGTGAATATTATACTCCGTAATTGGCATTCACAGCTTCAGTACAACAGGGTGTCTGACCAGACTAGAGGCATGACAGCGTCGCACCCATAATCAAACAGGGAGATTAGTGTTTAGCGACCCTAGCAACTACTGGTCCATTTCAATCAAGTATGTGTGAAATAAACTGTCCGAGCACACACCTTAATTCAAAGCCAGATAATGTCCCTTCTTGACACGTAGATACAAGCTGACCAACAGCATTGTTTGGAAAGATTTTACACTCCATAACACTTCTTATACTGTTACCTAGATGGTGGAGATCAGTTTGATGTTTCATTCTGGACTTCAGTAAAGCCATCGGTTCGAGAACAGACAAGCCAACAAACTGAACATCAGTGAAACCGGCTGGCCTGGATTAGTACTAGTAGCATTCTTGCAAACAAAACAAACACACAAGTAATGTTCGGAGGACAGTCCTCCAAAGCAGCACCAGTCACACCAGGAATTACTCAGCGATCAGCCATTGTATCTCAATTTTCTGTTGCATTTCTACAATCACCCATTTCCTGCAGCATCTACTTGCTGACAACAGTATCTTAAACAGGGCAATTCCTAAGTAAAAAGCTAAAACCTTACAAAAACACATGGACAGACTACAGCAATCAATGGGAATTACCTTTAATCCTTATAAGTTTGTGGTCGCTAGCAGCACAAGTCAGATAACGCATGTTAAGACTGTGTTCCATCCACAACAGAATGATACAAGTGGGGTGGAGATAAGTACATCAGGGTATAAACTTAGATGAGTCCTCCTTGAGTATCCATGTTGCTACCATTGTGAGGTAAGCTATCAGCAGCATCGCACTCCTCTGAACAAACTTGACAAGCTGTCTAAAACAGACTAGGGTAAGATGCTATCAGACACTTGTTAAATCATTCCTTGAATACGCATATTCGAAATAGGATCCTGGCCAGGGCACATTTTTGTCAACTGGAGGCAATTCAGCATCTAAGACGCATTTCATCAAAATGTACTATAGCACAGCAAGCAACATCAGACAGATGTTTGGTGACATTGGTTCATTATATATAAATGCCTTCTCGATGGGTCTTAATGCATATATGATTATTATGATTATTTGCTTTAACAGATACAGTTAACAGTTTTATTTGTATTTCAACATGAATGACTCGCCGCTCAGACGATCTTGTAATTAAATACTAAAAACGGTACGATATTACCCCAAAGGGGGACTATCTGTACTATTCCCTACTTCTGTCATGTTAAGTGGCCATCTTGGATGTAATTTTGAATCTGTTAACTAGTCAATGTTAAGTATACCATAATGCATGCCTGATAAATATAATTTTCAATGAAAACAAACACTATTAGAATACAGTATGAGTTTAATAAAATATGCTCATTCAGCAATTGTGACAACCATTAGCCGGTAGTTCATTTCAGCCTTAATAAATGTTCAAACAATTAATAACGATATGATTGAATAAATACTATGGTTTAACACCTACACAGCTGCCAATTAGCGAATATTGCAATTTATTTAACTAATCTTTACACCACCGACATATTTTCCGATTTTGGCGGCTATCTTGGACGCCATTTTGAATGAGGCAAAGGGTCAATTGAGTTGAATCGTTCTTTTATTTGAATGTTAGTTCGCTGGTTTAATTCTGATATCTATAAATACGATAAAATTAATGATTTAATACCATATACCAATATGTCAGTTATTGCGGCCGTTGTAGCCGCCATTTTGATTCCGGCCGTCATAGATGCCATCACAGAATCTTTAAATCGATTAATATATATTTACTATAAATACATATGATAAAGCATTTAATTAAACTACAACCAATCGGCAAAAAAGCAATTTGTAACTAATTTCTGGTACCTCTAATTGTTTTTCTTATTTTGGCGGCCATCTTGGATGCCATCTTGATTTTCACAAAATGCTCAAATGTGCATCATTTAGATTCTTCAATTACAACATATTCCCTAACAGAAATTTTTTTTACTATACAACCTAATGCCGATGCACACCGGGTCTAACCTAAATATACCATTTAATGACCTGACTATTAATAAACTTTCAGTTATCCAATTTTCCTGACCAATGAATGATAAATGAAAATATGTCAATGTAATGATTATTATGGACGCCTAGAATCAACCTCTATATACAACAATTAACAAATAGTAAAATTCCAACTCTGATCCGATATGAAGGAGAAAATATAACGACAAAAATCGAAAATTATCATAATTTCCTAAAAAAAATCAATAAATATGAATTATTAACCTTATTATATTATTTAAATATATATATTACCATATCTACGGTTCAATTTCAAACATTTTAAGACATATTTCAAGCCGATAGCCCTTGTGAGTGAGCAGTTTTTATAAACCTTATGGCTGCTGAAAATTATGGCGACCATCTTTAAAGATGGCCGCTAAAAGGTCCTTTGGCAAAATGACCCGCAAGCCCATCAATTGATTTCGGACGTCTTAGATATCAAGCTAACCGAAAATCATTGTTGGATCTGTTCACAAATTTGGAAATGGATTTCGGTCTGTCACATGGACTATAGTAGGTATGGGTGCTATACACCTGGATACTATTTTATCAAGGAACTTACGAAAATCTTAAAACTTACGCTGACACTTAAATTCCTTACAGAGTCTAGTGCGTTTGCTTGTATAAATCCTTATAGAGTCTAGTGCAAAAAAATATTGTTTAAAATCATTAAGGATACTTATATATTGTTACGTAAGTTTACGATTATCGTTAATGATTTGAGAATTCAGTGGCCTGGCATGTAGAAAAACAAAGGATGCATCTGGAATTAGGGCATCTTCTGTATCATGCACTATCCCCAAAACTTGTCCGTTGGCGAGGATAAATAAAAGAAATACGCATTTGTGCTTAAAAACGGTATAGTGCTATCGACAAGCACTGCTCGCTTGCAGCGTGTCGTTACGTAGGCATACTCCAGACCAGTGATCGGTTGATATACTACATAAACGCGAAAAGTACTAATAGCGCTACTGAATCAACCTTTTATCAACATGACCAAGGACTTTTAGAAAACGACAGAAACTTTAATGGTTCATGTAAGGATTACTGAGAACATGATAGACGATATTAAGAGATATATTAGTGTATGCTATTTTAATTCAAGAGATCAACCCAGTGAGAGTTAAAAAGAGTATTTAACATTGACAGAAAATAGTTGCTGAGGCTACAATTTGTCATAACAAGGTTCCTTTCAGTTTTTAATCATTGAAACTATAATAAACATAAGCAGTACCTGTTTACAAGTAACAGTATCGTGACAATTTCACCATATAACACAAGCAGTACCATTTTGGCGACACTATGTGTACACTATGTGTAGGAAAACCGTTATTTTTAGAAAGATACTTACGCCAGTGAATATGTCATAATGATAGAATATGGTACTATTATTTCGCTACATATTCACGAATTATGTGTATTCTCCGCCGTCTAGAAGTATTTTTAATTATCTTTTATAGACTAAACTCCGGACTTTTGGGCGCATTTATCAAGTTTAAAATCGGATCTGACGTTTTTGGTCGGAAAAAAAATACATCTACATGTCGAGGAAGAACCACTGCATACATACATGTTCATCGATTAACTGGTATGGACACAAAATAATTGTAACATGCACAAAATACATTACCACTCAAGCGTCGACATTTTCCGCTCTGTCTAAACAGCAGTACCCTGGCTTACACATATTACCGGGGTATACGGGGTGGACCTGCTCTACTGTTCATATCCCCTGTCAAACCAAATAACAATTTTCATGAAACATTTCATTATACAAAATGATTTAAAGTGTTCTCTACTACTACCTGTAAGTATAATATATGTCAAACACATGATAACATCTTTATCAAAGTTAAATAACGACTTATAAAGTTTAAACCAAATGCACAGTCATGCACAGTTTTTAACAATGTCACTTGGGAAATAATTGCATTCGAAATTTAAACAATGATATCACCACTGTTTCTACGCAAGTTAACATATTTCAATTGTCTGTTTAGCACAAAGTAAGTAAAAATATTAAATGAGTAATCAAAACAATCGTCTAGCCACGATTCTGTGAGAAATAAATTGTCATTGTCATTGAATAATGTAATGACTTCAGGTGAGATGAGTTTATTATATGATTTACCTATAAGTCCCTGTACATTTAAAACACAAAATTTCTTTCTCTGATGTGTCCTATTGTGAATTGTTTCGATTGGGATTTTTCCATTGTCTATTATTAGATTGTGTCTCACTTTGTTGACCCAAATTGTCTGTGTTGACACTTGGTGTAACACTTCTGTCGCGACGTGACTTTCTCACCACCGATGATGACCGAGAACGAGATTTGGTTTTGGATTTATTACGTCGAGGTTTCGAAGTACTTTTCCTGGTTCCCTCTGAGACGTTCGTCTTGTGACATTTTCATCTTCTGAGTTTGGAGGTTGGATATTTGGAGCATCATTAAATTGTTTAGGAGTGTTCTGCTTGTTTTTCGTCTGTCGAGGGGCGTGTTCAGTACCCTGTATTTGTGGCGTAAGCTCGTTGTCTCATTCGTGGATTGGATTCAGCAGTACGGTAAGTGTTAGATATATTGTCAATACCTTCTAAGCATTCTAACCTATTTTACTTTAGTGAAGCGAACCAGTCCGGGAACTTATCACACACCAGATTACCATCGATATACAATCTGGCTGGGTATATTATTCGCACACGTAGACGTTTTGTTCGAGCCTTTTTGGCTTCCTTGGAGTCGTATAAAGCTTTGCGACTCTGTACTCAAAGCACGTGCGTTCTTTATTATTGTGTGTTGTTATAGTCCATGAGACAGGCTACGATGGGTCGCTTTGCGTCAGAGCGTGTAGCATTGTTATTGTTTGTTCGTCGTAGTTCACCCATTATGTGTGCTCATTGAATTTCAAAGTTACTGGTGTCAGTTTGTAGCTCATCTTCGAGAAAGTTTAATATGATTTGCTTGCAGTCCTTCCAAATGAATTCAGATATGCCATAGAATACAATGTTATTTCTCATACTTCTTGCTTCGGTGTCAATTGATTTGTAAGTTAATAGTTTGATATATTTGCTGTTAAATTGTACTACCTTTTCCATGGTTTGCAAGCGTTGATTCGTTCGCACGGCGTCTTGTGCTAGATTTTCAATTTGATCAAGGCATATGCCCTGCTTTTGTTCAACGCTGTCTAATGTTATAGTGTTCATTTATATGTTTTCAAACAGACTCACTAGTTCGTCTTCTGTGTTAAGTCTTGAAAACTGATCGACGTTCATATTATTGCTCGATCGCCTTCTTTTATCCATCGTCCGCTATTGTCCCTGGTTTGCCGCATTCGGCTAAAATCTGTTTGATGTTTCACAATTAAATTCGATAGTTTCTTCACTTTCTGAATCACTTATTCCTGATTCACTATACTGTTTCGTTGTATTTGAATGTTCGTTCATCTTTTATTATTAAACAACTCGATGTAAAACTATTTAAAACGATATTTTTATTGGATCGAAACTTTTTCGGATTTCTGCCATTACCGGAAGTTACGTCATAGTAACATTATATACAAGTATTAATTTGTGAAAACATACTAACATGTACTTTCATACACCCAATGTCATAACGTTTTTAAAGTGCGTAATGTAGCGATGACAGGCAATTGGCTAACATTTTGAGAATGTGTGTACATATACAGAATAAGCAATTCTTTACAGAAACTTGTATCTTTTCAAAAGTTAATGATAATGAAGTTTAATATATGCCATTTTCTGAAAGAAAGGATATATATTATATGTGTTTATTAACTTTGTAACGTATTTTACTTTTTTAATTTGGCAACATAAAAAGGTACAAAAATGTAATGTAAATTACTTGAATGTGAAAGTACCATATTTATACCAAAGTTTTATAAAAGGGGTAGTTATACTCTGTTATTTATTTAATTAAATATTTTTTTAAACATCAAGTTACCTTCATTTTCGGTTGATTATTATCTATATATAGTAGTTTGGTAACATACTCCAAGTAACGTAAATAACAAATTCTCCCCAAAGATACCAGACACGCATCAATCAGTTTTCTAAACTCCTAGGTTAGTACAAGATTCATCAATACATTGTGCTTACACAGAACACCATCACTGTGTTTGGAATGTTTGTAACGCTTGATGTCGCGGAAAGCTAATCCACGCTATGGTTTGTATTTTGAAATTGCTTTTTCGTCGGTTAAGCGATGTTAGGGTGGTATTAACACCTTTCACCAGCTGATAAAGGCGAGTGGATTAAAACTATATCCACAACGTACAGACAATTCTGTCCCTTGCAGCAACCATAACTTACAGTCTAAGACAATGTATTTCTTACGGTGTTCTCGTCTCCGCTTTTCATGTACATCTTTCCTCTATATTGAAGCTGTTCATATGCATTGTATTCCTATATTTTATATGTACATATGCCAGTGTACATGCATAGTACTGCAATCACGCGTTATTATATATGCTTCAATGGTCCATCCTAGTAGTTTATTTAATATGACACTCTCAATTTGATGATGGATATCTTAAGTTAATCATACTAAGCATCTTTGTTTATTTTGGTTCAACCACATATTTATTTCGCGATGTTATCAGTATATACGAGGGGCGTTTCAAAAGTTCCAGGAAAAGTGCTCTATAATTTGTATCGTATGTTCAAATTACTTTAAACGTTGCATCTTAATAGAACAATGCATTATACATATTGTACCATGAATAAAAAAAACGCTTAAGTGTGTGCCGTACAAAAGGTCACTGCTGCCATAGTAACGTCAGTTATGGCTACCCAGGGCAAATTTTACGTCACGTCGAAGAAATCGTCAAACTAACCAACACATTGACTCCAACCAAACAGCTACTAATTAACTACGACCTAAAATTACTATAGGGAACATTTGCGAAGGGCAGTTTGACATCATTTTGATCAATTTATGCCATAGTTTAGATAGTCCCACTGTTGTGTTAAGGTTTATCTCCGTATTAGAAACACCCGCCAAATTTCAGTGAACCATTGGAATTTGACAAGTTTGTGTCTTGTGGCAGGACAATTAAGACTTGAAACAGTAAATTTTATAACCACTGCCTGTTTAAAGTGTTGCATGTCACTGGGTAGGGTGTATAAATACTATGAGTGCTTCCAGACTGCCAGTGGTACTGCTGCAGATGATTAACGGAAGGTACAGCGAGTTGTGAATCAGACGATAGACGTGGCGTTGGACATTTCTGCTTGATTTTGTGACACTTCCGAATGCTTTGCATAAGGACACTGGAAGAGCGTACTTAGAAACGAGGCACTTTTTAAGAATATAAAGCATGTTTGTTGTTGTAGCAGGTGTATTGTTTGTGCCAGTTGACTGACTGAGTGAGATTTAGACAAAAACATGTTAATAAGGTACGACCAGAGATGACGTTGCCCCGGTTAGTCATTGTTGACGTTACTATGGCAGCCGTGCCATTCTGTACGACATACCCTTTCCCGTTCGATTCATCGCACACTATGTATTATAAATTGTTCTATTTAAATGCAAAGTTTGAAGTTATTTGGCCATAAGATAAATATTTTAGAGCACTTTTCCTGGAACTTTTGAAACGCCCCTCGTATCTATGCTGAGACAAATAAATGACAGTGGTTCATAAAATGACATTTATTCGTTATGTAACACAATCATGAGACCAGAGATCCATTACTAACAATGATAAATTATGTGTTTTTCATGTAATTGAAGCAAATCAGACAGGGACATCAGTTCTCAACAGCAGTTCACGTAAAGGAGCACACACACAAAGCAATATTGAAAAATAATTAATTTTCATGGGTGATTAAATTTCGTAGATTTCAAGGTTCCCCTTCCACCATGAAATCAAATACCATCGAACAATACCTTTTACCCCTGTATTTATTGCCTGGAATGCACAATCCACGAATTAACGTCCCATCGAAATGGCATTTTTACCAAAAACCACAAAATTTCGTCCTATCGAAATTAAATAAGTTAACAGTAGAACACACCAGAAGCACACGCCATTATGACAAACACAACACAAGTAATAAATGATTAAACATATCGGGCAGGGAAGGCTGTACTCAACTGCAACACCTAGCACAGAAAACCTCACATGGTACATTATGCCCAACACACAACATAACTAGTAAATTAACTTAACCACCGGAAGTCCAAATTACAGCTGTCATAAAGGCTAAAAATGTATTCATAATCTTCTTTTCTTCACAACAGTACAATATTGTCCTCCTTTACCATCGCAGTATTTTTGAAACATCCAACATATAATTTGTATGGAATTAACAAGAATGTTCCAGAATTGAGGACGCCTGGCTAGACAGATTACGTAATAGTGATATTTATACTAATGGACAACAGAAATGAAGTAGCCGTCTGTGAAGAAAATGATGCAGAATAAATGTTAGGGTATATAAGGGAACCTTAATTACTAATTGTTAAAATGTAAAGACTTTTGATGTTTTACGGTAATGGAGAACAACTGACATGTTAAGTGCAATTTAATTGAATATGCTGCTGCATTTTACTTATTGCTATAAGAGCGCGATATGCTTTTATATGTGCAGCTCTTGCAATATCCTAATATAAGCATTGCGTGGGAAGCGGTCTATAGTCACTCATGATATGTGAAATTAAACACGCAGTACGGGTAACAATTGAACGGTACAGTATCAGCATTATCGATATGTAAAAAATATCAAGTTCCTTGTATTGCATGTAATAGATGTCATCAGCGGCATATACACCATCGACAGAACATGTACGTATATGTAAGTTATGTTATAAGATTCGATGATTTAACATGTTAACTCATCAGCTGAGATTTCAACATTATAAAGTTTCGGTTCATCACATATGTTTACCACTGTAATGTGTATATTCCATGCACAGGGAACTGTATCGTTGAAAACGAAATAAAAACAAATTTGTTGGAAAATTTATATTTTTCTTTCATATAAATTTAAAAAAATGTTTTCGTGGTTTTCTCAACGATACAGTTACCTGTGGTTCAATGTTGTCTTAAAATAAACACTCATTATTCAGCTTCAATGAAATAGAAAATTCGTTTGAAGAAACATTGTTAACCCACAATCCATCACATTTATCATTTATCGAATTATTATTAATAATGTGACCAAATCAATGACCGTATTCACCTAAAGAATGTTCGAGGCCTTCACAGCGAGTACCTCCTGCCTTTTGGATACAACTATGATGACGCGTGGTCGCACTGTATGAAAATTACATAATCGGATTGTATACATATTGTATCGGCTCATTACGCCGGTGAAAGCTTGTGATTGACGATAGATTTATCATGAATGATTACCGTCAATGTACTGACTGACCTAATAAATCAGAAATGTTCCGACGTAATCTCGCCATCTTCGCTCTAGAAAGTGTTCTGATTATACGTATAGTCTACCAATAGTCAATTTAAGACATGTCCAAAAGGAGTAGTACTTTTGGTCCTCATGAAAACTAATACACCAAATAAGTTGGGCAAATGATCTCAATACAAAACAAAATTTATAGAAACAATTTAGTGTTGAATATCGAAATTCAGCTGCTACGATAGGCATCACCAATTACATGTATACGGTAGCAAAAGCACAACAGCAAGTGCAAAAAATTATAACACGAAACAAAGCCCCATAAAGCATCACAAAATATAGCTGAGACCAAACCACAAAAGT
This sequence comes from Spisula subtruncata, assembly GCA_963678985.1. Classification (NCBI taxonomy): domain Eukaryota; kingdom Metazoa; phylum Mollusca; class Bivalvia; order Venerida; family Mactridae; genus Spisula; species Spisula subtruncata. Next base: position 28,845,023 of record OY787663.1, on the reverse strand, counting down.
AGCGAAATAATCAACCATGAAATATAACCAAGCAAATACCAAGAAGTATAGTCAACTATTCCAACCTCAATTGAAACAAAACGTATATGATTAGTATGTACAACACAAATTGCACCATAAAAGGTAAAGTAATATCGTAAATGCATGCAATATTATCAATGAGAATTAGCTGAAACGCTACAGAAATGACCAAGTGCCTAGATCGGTAATCATAAGTAGTAAATAAGTTAAAACATGAACATTGATGTACTGTAATACCAAGTACTTATTAAGATTATTAAAAGATGAAAGTGGTGACGAATCAAGATAACTGTATGCAGACAACTGAAACAGTGATGGTTCATTGAATGAACGATTAAATCGTATGATTAGTATACTTAAGTAGTGATGGCATGCATAGCAATTGCATTTCAACAAATAAATATACCAGTTATACAACGTGGCAGAAACCGCATCTCGTGAAACATTGTAAGTAAGCCCCCATAGAGATTGACGACATGGACGAAAGTTAGGTACATGTATATGATCTAATCCTAAGCGATGGTTATATGAACTGAACAATATTGAAGATAAACTCGGGCGACCGATCAAAACAGTACCTTCAAATTTACCTGAATTTGTAAATGCAGCCTGGTCTACCCATGACGTCAATGGCGTCACTATCAGACCATTTTAGTAACAATGTGAATAACTAGAACATCGTCTACAGACGGGCAAATATAAGTAAATTTGTACAAGTTAAATGTCTACTTTACGTTTTTGCAAAGGGCGACTACATATTTTACTTACGTGTTTGAATTATACTAGGTATACTTGCTTTAACAGTTGCATGATAGTTTACAAGTTCACTTATACTTTATTTGCAAGTGAAATTTAATTTCTAAAATGTACATGTACGAGGAGTGTCCCAGAATTACGTAGAATGCTGTCATAACTTTTATACTAAGCATCATCGAAGAAATAATTAAGAGTCAAAACAACATAAATTGCATATGAGCATGACAATCCAAAACTCCATCTCAATTGGATCGGATTTGTCAGGCTCCGGGGATCGATAGGGTAAAGGCCACAACAATATTTGGCATCATATTAAGCAGTGTGGGGAATCACGTGACTAAAATGGTACTCAGCACTATGAAATAGATCGCGAAAATCTGGATATTTGGATAGTTTTGCGATTCTTGGTAAGTACTACTTGATTATGTTTACTAGTTATATAGTGCATGCTATGCGAAATTTAACGCGCTTTCTAATGGTTCATGGATCATTTCTGTACTCTCTCTGGTTTCTGAGATACCTTCGAGGTTTTAATGCGAATCAGTGGAACATTTTGTCAACAAGTCTACATTAATGTGTATAAACTACACAAAAAACTGTATTTAAAGGCAATGTATTATGCCACAGTCATGTGCTTGTGCTTTATTGTATTCGGAAAAGGCTTCTCGTTGAAATATAGTGACTGATAACGTCCTTTATTGGTGATTTTGAGGGATTTCTTGCAAAAATGGCAAATTATTGAAATGATACTCTCCACGGAATAACACATTTGTGATACATATCACGGATCAGTTTTAAACCAGTCCTGTACATTCTAGAACAAAATTTTGTCCGCATTTTGGAATCTTGGTTCAGAATACTGTTCGAATACAATTGCTTTCAGTTGTTTAATAAGTTTCCTTTATTCTTATACAGAAGTTACAGCAAGACGTTGTCTCAGACGAATGAAGGGAACACGCCACTGGCCAACTAAATTAAAAGAAAATTTAGACACACTATCACCAGAGCGAATGCGGAATGAATCTTAAAACAGTGCAATGTACTATCTAATTAAGCAGAGACATAGCTTTTATTCGTGTAGTTTGAAGATTGTATAGTTGGACGGGAATGGAATCCAAATATATTGTTACATCAATCCATGCAGGACGGCAATTTACAGCTGATTTTAGTGCTATTTCATTGCAATTCTGAATTTTAATTATTTTTTCCACATTCACTGTGCTGTTTTGTCTTTATATGATTAAATGCAACACCCATCTATAACAGTTTGTTGTCCATTTACTTTAGTGGCATTTTGTACTTATAATCGACAATCGCTCTTCCTTATTAGATAGTTGATTAGATGCACTATCTATTTCGATAAGAAAAAAAAGAAAAAATGGCGATATAATGTATTTTTTCTTTTCATTTCTGATTCGAAATACATTGATTACCGAATTTAGACTAAGAGCGTGCATAAAGGTATACAATGCCCATCTGAACAAGTATCAACGAACTTATAGTATAAGATCTGCTGTGTAATCACATTAAAAGTGCAGCTGAAAATATAGTTCAATGTAGAAATACTCACAAAGATATCAACCAGAAAACAAACATTTATATTGACAAAATCAAAATGGTTCTTCGATAGCATTTATTATAATAGTATACATGTGAAACAGTTAATAATGTAACATCACAAATAAATCAAGTCGAAGACAAATTTAATACTGAAGTAAGAACATTATGAACAGCTCTTCAATGTACAGCAAATGGTGTCAGAAGCAATGTTCAAATCACCGGTCTTTGGCCAAACGATTTAAAAACTCGACAGTGAGAGTGGAGTTGAAATTTTAAAAGGAAGCCAAAATTAGTTTTTAAATTCATATGACACAGATGAAAATATACTTATTGTTTTGGTAGCCAAAATGCCGAGCATAGCCTTCATTTGCCCGTCACCTTTCTGCTGAAATATGACAGGCATGTGAGTGCCTCCACTCGGATTTGAGCCAGTGTCACCGGGCAACGCATCAACTGAGCTAAAAAAGAGCTGGGAAAATTAATAAAAGTCGACAAGTACGTGTTTAATAAAATACTGCACAACAAAGACATAACTCCAGAAAATGAAAGTCTCACATTAATTAGCATGAAACAGCATAATGCTAAATTCGAAGAAGTCGCATTACCTTGTTTTGTTGCAGTGGTGTTGCAGACACTTGATATGCTACCTATTTTACATAATTTATAATTGAAAGTCCATAATATGTTTTAATTTACCGATAAACCCTGGGGCATGCATTTAAAGAATTAATGACTTAGTATCGAGATAAGTTCATTCATACTTGCCCGATCTTAGATATTTTTACCAAAATGTCGACATTGTGTTGATATTCAAGACCATATACATTGTATTCAAATGAAATATTATCCTGGTAAAAGACAACTTATCTCAGTGACGCATCTAAAAAAGATTAAAAAACTCAAATTAGGTTTATCTTTTCTGATCGAAATGACAACGTTTAAATGTTTGGGAAAATCCTTTAATTTAATGTAATGGTTAATACAGAATACAGAATCGTAACATTGTTTATTTTTTGTACTATAACACGACTCATTCTAGTTTCTTCAATTGATGCAGAGCAGTTTCGATTCCAATTCTCTCGGTGCAATGTTTGTTTGATCCTGTTATTTCTGTAAAAGAAAAGAGGAAAACTATTATTAGGCAACTTAAAGTAAGCAAAATAAAAATATACTGAACAAAAAACGATGATGAAGAAAAAAAGTTACATGCTCTAATATACAAGTTTAAAATGATCCTTGGTTTGTATCACAACATTGTTGTTCCGTGGAATGTACCATTTCAATAAATTGTCATTTTTTGCAGAATAACGCATTTAAATACCAATAAAGTATGAAAGAGTAACTGGTTTTCAACAAAAACCCTTTGCCGAATACAATAAAGTACTGACACCTGAACATGGTCAAATACATTCCCATTAAACACGGTTTTTATGAAATTTATCTAGGAATATTGGCAAAATATGTCCCTGGTTCGCCTTAAAACCTCGAAGGTATCTCAAAAACCAAAGATTCTACAGGAATGATCCTTGTAACATTAGAAAGCGCGTTAATTTTCGCATAGCCTGCACTATATTACTAGTAAAAATATTCTAGGAGTACTTACCAAGAATCGGAAACTATCCAAATATCCAGATTTTCGTGATCTATTTCAAAGTGCTGAGTACCATTTTAGTCACGTGATTCCCCACACTGTTAAGCGTCCATTGCTAACTAATTTGACTAACTAATTTTGTATTCCGTATCACAGACATGTTGCAAGTAAATGAGAAGTGAAAGTTTAAACGAAATTGAGAACCCTAATTATGCGCGCTTAGATACATAATGTACCATACGTTATACCATTTGTGATGGTGTGGATTATTTATCCAGCAATGAAATATTCATGTGGTTAATGTAACCAAAACATAGAATAATGACTCGTCTGTTGTATGATGCTGAGAATCCATCATGTGGAAAATCAAACGTATTTGTTTCCCAACCAGCGTTTGTAATACAAATACTGACATCGTATTTAACTCGTTAACGTTGAGCGTGACATTGAATAGTAACCTCCATTCGTACAGGAATATTAGGTCATGTTACATGAATAACGTGAAATTCTTAATTAAATAATTATAAAAAATACAGTGTCAATCTTCAAACATATCAGGGGCGTCCTCTTAAAGGCTTTTGTACTTGTCATCCATAGAGACTTTCTCTCGTTGAACTACGATATGTATTAATGTTTGGCAAACTGTTGGCGAACCACTTTGGTCGTAGTTTAGTACTGTAAATTATACGTATATATAATACCACACACACACTTTAGTATTGCTACTATTGTGTCCATTAAATAAACACATATTCCGGCAGATATTTTGGTATCAGTCACATGACGTCAAGAAGTGTGGATCGTTAATACAAAGAAAATTATTTCAAGGAAGGGAGAGGAAGGGAGAGGAAAGGAGAGCACTTACTTTGTCAAAACAGTAACAAGTGCACGTTCTAGGCAATGGTACTGATTATTTTCCAGACAAATTTCATTCTCTAGCTACTCTAATGTGTAGACTGCATCGCAACTATTAAGTTACTAATCATTGTCCAGGGATGCTAGAAAAACCTGACGGGAACAGAACAAATTTACATCCATAAATAACATTTGTGGACCCCAACTGAATTCGAAATGTTAGCCTCACGCAATTAGGAAAGTACCATTTGCCTATCAGGAAATTGTCCTCAATCGACCAAACACCTGAATGTCAGGAGATACTAGGCCATATACACAAGTAAGGACATGAATGTCAGAGTTGCAATAAAGTAGCCGTATACGTCAATACTTGATTCAAACTCAGATTTACGAGACAACAATACAGTGATAGATAAGGATACAATAGATGGATAACGAGAAATTGGTGACTACTAAAACCATAGTGTCAACGCGTCACGATAATTACGATATTATATCTTATCGTACATGTACAATGTCCTACATTTGTAGGATTGGAACATCCGCACCTTGGACCCAACCGTATATCGCTAGTCAGAGTACAAGCCTGTATGTGGTCAACTTATCAATTTTGTTTTCTTGGTGTAAACTAGCGCAAAGTCAGATGAAATTAAACAAACGGAAATGTTACAGAAATCTATTCTTACGCAACATTCGTGCTACTAAAGGTCATTTTTTACATCTGTTTGAAATCAAACTGGTTTGTAAAAACGATAACATATACTCGATTAACGATAGCAATGCTTATATTGCAAGTTGAACTTGATATTTCAATGAAGAATTGGGGAATGTAAAGCCAATCAGACAAGTGGATATAAAATCTTGCAAATAAACGGATAAAGCTGCAATTAGGTTACCCATTGTATGAGACGAAAATCGATGTTTGTTCTTCCTGTCTGGGTACCGTACAATCTCTCCTTTTGGTTGGCTTTATTTTATTGATATGTTATGTGATAAACATCATAATTCGCGAAGATGAATAATTATTCCAGGTTCTATAGACACCACACAGACCTATCTTACTCCCTTGTATGGGATTGGCAAGTTTAGTATTACCTGTTTAGATAGATCATCTCTATAATAACCGCCTGTATACTATAACTATAATTTAATCATGAAGTTGTTAAGATGTATTTAGGAATATATCCTGGCATTATATGGAATTATCAAGAAATATAATTATTTAATCAATGCTAATTTCATTTATCTTTACAGATGGCCAGGATGTCAAACTACGGAAGTGAAAATAGAGTAAAACTCAATTAGGTGTGGGCACAACGTGTTGAAACGTCCTTCGTTATTGCGGGATTGGAAGTCTGGGATGAGCGCTTCCACGACATGAACATATTCAAAATCCCTTCCCCTACGACGAATAATGAATTTGTGGGTAAAACCAGACTGTTATCGTTCGCTACTTACCTTGCGAAATCAAGTTATCAGGAGTATACAGTGTTTTATTGCTCTTATTATGACGTAATGAGACCCGCTTCAAGATAAAATAAATATGAATGAAGATTGTAAAATTATACAGAAATTAATCTCGATATTTTAGGGAATATGAGTTTTCAGACATAGTTTGGTTATAATATTTCTTAGCAATTAATTTTCATATTTAGGATATATTCAACGGATACCAGTGAAATGGAGTGACATTTATGACATCAAATAAATTCTGAGCTCTCAAATTTCACCGTATTAACTGAATCGTCCATATTATTGCGAGGATAATATTGATTGACAGGCAGTAATCAAGATATTGGCTGATTATGAACTATATATGATAAATAGTGCGTTCAATTATTGGCAGCAGTGTATTAAGGAGCACAGAAATGATGCTATTGCACCGATAATGCACAACTATCTTAGATTGTATGTCGTAAAAAGGTCACCATGCTTTGATTGTAGAGATTGCATTCATATTCATAAGCTACATATCAAAGCGCAAAGTTGACCTAATAAATAACAAAACCTGTATAGCTTGTATGTCCACACAATTGTATGGTCAATTACACCGATGACGTTATCTCATACGACCTATGATCACACGAGGTCTGAATATGCGGCAAAGTAATTATAATAAAGTCAGCTAGATTTAATGGTAACTATAGTACTTTAAATTCGCAAATGCAATTACAGTAAGGGATTAATAAATTCAAATGTATTTCATCAGATAGGCCTGAAATATCATAATGGTGCAATATATCAATACACCGAATTCCTATCAAAATACGTGTATTTAAAAATAATTAACTTCTGACAGGGAACAATTCGTCTGTTGCTGAGGAAATTGTTGCTCAGCGATGATTAGATTAATAGAAAATGTATTTCTACAGAAAATAATGGAATCCTTTGACAAGTCTCCTTCTCAATTTCCAACCGAATCATACCTTTTTACCATTTAAACTCGACGTTAATTTATATTATTGTTGTGTTTAAAGCTTAAAGTGTCGCGAAATCTCGCACTGTGGAAAGACGTGTTATAAAATATGTATACTGCTCGTGTAATTGCGCGAAAAACCTGAGCGTTAGATAAATCACAATATAGGAATCCTCGGTCCTGTTTTAATAACCGTCAGTAGAGTTAAAACTGAGATTTCATTGTGGATGTCAGCCCTTGACCATTGACTATTGAACCTCATGGGTAATTATTAATACTAACGCTGGTAAAATAGAGCATGTCAGTTATCATCGATCAGTTAGGATGTCTTGCTTACTTACAGGTATGCTGCTGTGGAGCACTATATACATTGATCAGTTACATGTTACTTTGTGGTAATGCAGCACCTTCTTTACGCATGCATATTAATTGGAGTTTTGTATAATGTTGGGAGAAGTGTGGACGTCTGAATAACAATCACTAATAACCATTCGCGTCCTCTTTAAATAGATTTAAAGAATAATTTAGACATTTGATTTGAGCGTCCTCTTGATGAATTCTTACCACTTAACCCGAGATCGACTTTCTCTAGTAACTGGTCACATAATTAAATGAAGATGGAGGAAGTCATCTGTTCCGCTTTATATGGCTGACCCAGTGTTACATGTAAGATGAAGTCAGGTGTTAACATGGCATAGTTTGTCGTACACTGTTATCAGCATGGTTTTGAAGCAGCGCTCTTTATTTCCTTATCGTATTATTAGGATACAAACGCGATAAAAATACATGATCAAGCACATGCATGAGTGTTAACTTTGACTAACGATATATCTAGTCAGTATTATTGTTTGGCGAACAATTTTGGCCGTTGTTTAGTGCTATATAATATACATACAATAAAGCACATTTTTAGCACGTTATACGTCCACTATATTACCACTAGTGTGTCCATATAATGAACACTCATTTTGATGTTACGTCAGATTTATTTTCACTAGCCATGTGACGATGTATACATAAATATCAAATACACTCTGTTAAAAGTTCTCCAGTATACTTCTTGACATTTACATGTATACCTGGATCGTTAGTGCATTATGAAAGCTAAATTATCGTTAGATAAAGGCATCTAGAGCACCATATTTGTCAAAAATGTAGCTAGTGCACGCTCTAGGCAATGATACTCAATATTTTCCAGACAAATTTGATTCCTTTGCTGCCTTAATGTGAAAACTGTATCGCATCTATTAAGTCAGGAATCTTTTTTTCCCTGGGATATTAGCAACACTTTTTGGGAATAGAAACAAATTTACATTCAATAATAACATTTGTGATCCCCAACTCAATTTGAAATGTCAGTCTGACTCCATTATTAATGTGTCATTAACCAACCGGGAAATTGTCCTCAATCGACCAAATACATGAATATCAGAAGACGAACGGCCGCATACTTATCTGAGGAAATGAATGTCTGAATGAATGGCAATAAAGAAGCAGCATACCTTATATGCTTTATTCCAACTTTTTATTACCAGCCAACAATACAGCGATATATATGGATACAAATGATAAACAATGAGGAATTGGTGACTACTTAAATCATAACGTCAACGATGACTATGATGTAATATCTTATATTAGGTCCTTGGGTCGGAACACCCTCCCCTGTATGTTCGCGAGTCACCTAAGTCAAAAATGTACCTAGTGCACGCTCTAGGCAATGATACTCAATATTTTACAGACAGATTTGATTCCTTTGCTACCCTAATGTGTAGACTGTATCGAATCTACGTATTAAGTTAGGAATACCAATTCCCATGGATGCTAGCACATTTGTGAACCCAAACTGAATTCGAAATGTCAGTCTGACTCCGTTAGGACAGTGTCATTAACCAACCGGGAAATTGTCCTCAATCGACCAAACACCTGAATGTCAGAAGATGCACGGTCGCATACTTATCTGAGGAAATGAATTTTTCCAGCCAACAATGCAGC